>JAHBCN010003960.1:0-68711 GCA_019359885.1 Listronotus oregonensis
TTTTTTTTCACAGTTTGTATTATTTGTTAGTTATTAAGTATGGGGATTTATCAAACTAATAAAATATATCCCTTACATGTGTTATTTAATTTTCCTATAACTGTTGCAATATTAACTTTAAACATCTACAAAAAGGATTTGAAGAAGGGGGAAATATAATTATAAGATTAAACGAACTTACCTAAGTGAAGTTTGATCATAATTATATGACCGCCTTTTTCCAAATAGATCACTCCCCCCCCCTGCCCGAACCCGCGTGATCTATGTAATTTATTGCAACAGTTACTGCTTTAAAATAATGAAGTATCCAGGGTTACGCACGGGAATGGTACAGCGGCGAGAGGGTGTTTTTGTCTGATTTTTAGAATGTTTGGCTCCACCTGGCGGCGAAAGAGTGAACTACATAGTGATCTATTTGGCACAGAATAAAAAAGGGGTTAGAGAAATCCAAACCTCGTGCTTTCTGAACGCAGCTATTTTCTGTCAGTACAGTAGCGAAAAAACCCGGCAATCAATTTAATAAAAGCATATAATAAAAAGGCGAATGCGTTGGTAGTAAAAAAATTTTATTTCTACTTTTATTTTTCCCAATTCCAAAAAATAAGATTTTGCTAAATATTATTACTTAACAACTGATTATTTTAATAAATAAGCAGTTGTTAAGTAGGATTTTAGCAAAATTTTATCTTTGTTAGGATTGCAAACTTGCAAAAAATAAAGCAAACAAAAAATGTTATTATTAACAATATATTATAAATTAATTTGTTATAAATACAAATATTTTGAGAAAACCAGGAAAATCTTGGGACATTTGCCCCAAATTTTCAATAAACAACAACAACATAAAATTACATTCCAAAAATAACAGTAACAAATAAAACATAAAAATAAAACATGAAATTTCAGAATAAAATGAAAAATATTCTCTGATAACAACATAAATTCTTATACCTGAGATAACACAGGCAAAATAAAATATATTCTAAAAATTAACCATAAAACTTCTAAAACTATCACAGCCGGGGTTGGATGAGATACTTCTAAAACTGTCACAGCCGGGGTTGGATGAGATCATGCTGAAAGGTTCCTTCCTATAAAACAAAGAAGCTAGGCAGTATTCGCTTATTTAAAACAGACTAAAAAAATACATAAAATATGATATGGGAACTTTTGCTATTAATTTAGGCAAAGACAGAAGCAGACAGCGGGCAAAAATATATAAAGAATTTAAATTAATGTGGTAATTGAAAAATAAACATAAATATTTATAATAAATGGTAAAAATTATTATTTTTAAAGTTAGGTTAAATATTTCATAAAATTACGGTCTGAACAAAGAGTCTGAAAAAAGAGCTTGCAGTAAGGTTCGAAATATTGTTGCCTAAATAAATTTTCAATTTTATTCTTGTAAACATTCTCATCCAAATATTTGTAAATATCAGCATGTAGTCTGTTTACAAGATTGACTAAAGCTTCACTAGCAAATTTAAGCCTTCGTTCGCTATCAAACTATTTAAACATTACAAATAAATGCTTGTCGGTTACCTCCACTAAAAAGAGATTACTCTGACAAGTTAAACATGAAATTGAAATTTTGTAAATAAGGTATAAAATAACATTATTTAAAATTTTAATTTTAGGGTTGTCCAATGGTTCGAGAGGTAAATTTTGAAAAGAATCGAAACATTTTCCGTAACTGTGTTCTTTTAAAATGGAATTCATAAAGGGTGACCAAGGTGCAGCTCTATATTTTAAGCGAGAAGGATCCTCAAGATTTGCATAATTTAATTTTGAACAACGGTCCTCACAAACATACATTTTTACAATCTTTTGAGGGACTTAAAGTACATTTAATTTTCCAAGCTTCTAACGATAAGGGATCTCGAAGAAAAGAATGAAACTTTTTGTTCTTAAAATCTGTGCTTACAATTTTACTATAATAGGCGTTTCTGCAACATGGATAATTACAAGAATATTTCAGCCTACATGCTGTGTTGGTGCCATTGCGAAGATATTTACAAAGAATCTTAGTTTAATATCGAAGAAGGCTTACTACAATATTTAAATAACATATCTTACCTTATCATTTTTTCACAATAGTGTGGAAAAAATAAGAACGCAAATTTAAAACCAAAAAATACAATTTAAAACAGTCAACCCAAAGTCAACACTTACAACCCAAATACTAGAATAGAAAATGGCCGACGCAAACACAACACAACACGGGGATTTATGGTTAAAAAGGGATATAAATAATTCTCACTTCTCATTGGTTAAAAAAAAAATCAACGTTTCGCCATCTAGAAATTTACTACCAAGTTACTACAAAGCAAAATATGGAAAAATATAGATATCTACTTATTCCCTGGCAATGATATAATTGTCAAATGTCACTTTTTCCAGTATCCCCATAAGAAGTTGGCCAGGCGTGCTATTTGGAAGAGGCGGTCATATAATTATTATCAAACTTCACTTAGGTAAGTTCGTTTAATCTTATAATTTTCTTTACTACCATTTTTAAATATTACATTCGCCATTCTGTCAAGAAAAATATTAAAATGATCGCTTAGTACTTTTGTAAAATGATCGACGGAAATCAATATATGAGAAAAGTTTTAAAAAGATATCAAATTAAAGTGTCATGCAATAGTTTGCATAAATTTATTGTATTAAGCAAATCATATTTTTTAGCACATATAAATGAAAATCGTTTTTGGTACATTTTAAATTGGTTTTATTCACAACTGTATATACAAAGCTGTCTGACAAATTCTTAACTTAACAATAAAAGCAAAAAAAGGACTACGCAATAGAATTATATTAGAATAAATATTTAAATAAGTATTATACCTACGAAAATATCGATTTATTTTTTAAATATTTTTATATGAAAAAAAAATATATTATTATATTGTATACAGGTTTAACTAAATTGCAAAAATTATATATGTATGCTAGTACAAACAACACTACATAGGGTACCTTACTACTTACATAGGTTAATTTAAAAAATATAACATGTTCGATTTTATTTTAGTAATATTTTTTATGAAAAAAATTAAAATATCGTACAAAGTGAGAACTAAATTGCAGAAATTATAAATATGTACCAGTACAAATACGAGGTACAAGGCGTGTATTATTATTACATAGGTCAATTTAAAAAATACAACATTTTCGATTTTCTTAAAGTAATACTTTTATAAAAAAAAATAGTATGTCCTATAAAGATTTAACTAAATCACAGAAATTAGACATGTGCACCAATACAACAAAAATTAAATAATTTTAATTTAAGTCCTTTTTAGGTCTCAGTATTTTTAAATATTCATTTCATCTTAAATACGGTGGTATACCTGCCACCGAAATTTTGATGGAAGTTTTAATTATTAAGGGCTTCTTTGGGTTATTTCTAGATTTTGTTTCAGGCGACCTGCTGGTAATTTTTTGTTAAAAGCTATATTTTTTAAATTAACGTATGTAATAATAATACACCTTACGTACATGGCTTTTCCTTATAATTTGGCATGCTTTTAAATGTATTATTTTAATGAATACAAAAAAGTAGTTTAAACAAAGGTTTTAGGACTTTTTAAGAAAATTTTAGATATGATATTTAGAAAAACAACTGACGACCGTAAAATAGGAAAATCGGGAATAATATGTTTTTTTTCTTTTAAAAACACCCTGTAGTTTATTAAAAATAAAAAATCTTCGCGTTTTATTCTTTTCAAAAATATATAACACGTCTATGTTTGGGTGAGCAGTTTAGTTACAATTATTCGACTTAATTTTTTTCTATGTAATGCAGCACCATTGCTTATGTCTAGTAAGCTGTAAAAGCCAAACAGAACTTCTATGTTGGATCCCGCTTGACTAAGGATGACGACAGATGACTAAACAAATGAATTAATATAATATAAACAACACAAGTGCATACACTTTATTATAGTAGTAGTAGGCAATTTTTTTTTTTGAGTACAAAATACATTAATTTTTTTGTTTCAGTCAAATACAAGGTGTTTTATTTAAAAAAAACATTATATTTAATTTTTTATTTTTTAAACGTCAGTTGTTTTTTTAAATGTAATATTTTAAATCTTCATAAAAATCCAAAAACTTTTGTATAAACCACATTTTTGTATTCCTTCAAATAATACCTTTAAAAGCATGTCAAATTATAAGAACAAACCCTGCATAATATAAGGTGTATTATTATCATTACATAGGTTAATTAAAAAATATGGCTTTTAGCAAAAAAAGACTTGCAGGTCGCCTAACACAAAATATAGAAATAACCCAAAAAAGCACTTTACAATTAAAAATTTCATTAAAATTTCGGTGGCAAGTATACAACCTTATTTAAGATGAAATTAATATTTAAAAATACTAAAACCTAAATAATAACTTAAATTAAATTTATTAAGCCTTGTATAAAATTTTTTAACGTAATGACATAAATGACATGTTTACTTAATTGATTTTGTGATATTCTGAAATTAACCTCAAGCAATCCAGTATTATTTAAATTAACTAATATTAGATAATTTTAACTTTATTTATTGTTTCTTTAAATTTTAATTTTAATCCTTAATACAGGTACCGACTTGTCACCAAAAAGCTGTTACTGTTTTTTTTTAGGTTACCTGCAAGTTTATGAGGGTCAATCTATTAGCACCAGTTAGAAAAAAGTAGGCACAGCCTTTTACTACATTTTTTTTAGAATAAGGTTTTATTTACCTAGAATTTTTAATAGTTTAACAGATTTTTTTTTACTTTGTAATAAAAAATTTAATTTTTATCCTAATATTACCCAAAAATATAATACATTTTACTGTTTAGCCTTTAGATCAAGCCTTATCTGTAAAAAACAAGAGTTATTTTTTCATGGATTTTTAAGACTCCTAAATTCCTTATAGGACCTCCATATTCAGCCATATAAAACTTCATGCCATGATGAAACACCCTGTCTAGTTTTGTTGAAATCCGTTCGATAGTTTTTGCACAATATTTTTTAGTCCAATTTGAAAAAATTAAACATTTTGCAAATTTCGTAGAGTCCAGAATATTGAACCTGGTCTTTTATTTTTATTTAATATAACCAGAGATTTTCGGCTTTAAAACGTTTTCAAACAAATTAAAATCGGATAACAATTGCTGAGGGCAATAATTGTTTAAATATTTTTGGTTTAAGTTAATGAAAAAGACATATCCGTTTTATCTTTAGACAGTCCAGGAAGGCTGAGGCCTAAGTACTAACCCAACTAGCAAATGTATTTTATAATTTTAATTTTCTACAACTTTTTTGTTTTATTATTGTTTTATTAATGCTTTCAAGATGTTAATTAATTATATTACAGTTGTGGATAACACTATATGGTTGTCTGCAACCGAAATGGTTTATTATTTAATCATTAAAACGTTTCTGCTACAATATTAAAAAATATCTAATAAAGCAGTTTTAAAATAATTATAAATATACTTTTATGACTAAATTATAAAGCAACTTAGTCTACAAAATTAAATTGTTTTATAACGCCCTTGTAAGAGTCTTTTGAAGCATATTAATACCGTTATATAAACTTATAAAAATTATTTAATTGTATTAGTTGGTCATCTTATAAAATACTTTTTCTAAAGTAGTATTTAGGACTATTTCGTTTTTTGGAGTAAATTGTTGCTCCAGAGCTTGCTATATAATTATTATATAGAGTTGCAGGCTGGTATAGATTGGAAACATTAACAAAATCATTACATAATTAAATTGTTTTTTAATAAATATAATTATTGCGGCTTCCTACGCAATAAAACACATTTGCTATAATATATTTTTTGTATTAAATGTGTGGTTATGTTTCCTTAAATTTATACCTGGGCTTTGTTTTTTATAAAAATATTTATAGCGATTGATAGTGCAAAAGCAGAAATTTAAAATGTCGGATAAAGGACAATGAAAAAAAAATATGATGGTTTTCGTAAAAGATTGAAAATTTGTTATAATAATATTATAAATAGTATCTAATTGGTATTAGCACTAAAACACAGCAGGCAAGGAAAAATAGGAACAGCACAAAAACCATAAATTAAAAAAAAAATCTCAGATCATTGACACTTTTTTTTAATTTTCACATTCAGCACTATGAGCTCTATTTCGGAATGTTAATAAAAGGATCCCTAACAGAATTCCGCAAAATCCTAGGACGCTTTAAAAATAATCAGATGATTGTCATGACAAAAGTTGAAGATGAAAGTAAACATTTGCTTTAAGAATGCCCGTGACACAACAAAATTTTGTCTATTCACTGACCTGCCTAAGACTTTTAACTCAAAGAATCTCATTGTTTTAAATTTTATAAAAGTAGCCTTATAATTTAATTATTATAAAATGCTTGTTACTAACACAAAAGTATTTTATAGAAGGCAGCCATTTTGAATATCCATGCACTAGTTCGTAACTCTAATACCGACATGTAAAGTTACAACAATTATCATATTTTTGTTGTTCATGGCAGTTAAAAACGTGCTAACTTAAAAATTTATTATAATTAAAATAAACTGACGTAAGTATGTTTCCAAAATGACTTTAATTCAAAAAGTGGATTTAATAACAAAAATATTTTTTTTAGAAATCAATGGTAAACAGAAAGCCCTCTTAAAATTTGTTGAAAACATGATATATAATTCTCAGTAAAATTTCCTTCGCACTAAAAATTTTAGTCCCCACGGGAGATGCGTGTAAACCTCAGGTGTAAACGAAGATCCATATTACTTATTATTTAATCCAATAAGTATGGCTTCTTCTGTGTATTTTTGCAGATGTTTTTCCTTGTCATAGCAGAGCATTTCGTTTTGATTCAAAGATATTTGTGGCGACTTTAAAAATATATTTAAAAAATCCATTTATTTTATTAGTGTGTTACCGTTCAGCATGTTTTTCTTAAAAAGTCTGCCATAAACATTCTAAGAAAATAGCTATTTAGTGCTATTAAAAGAAGCTTTAATAAAATAGTTCTATAATGCCGTTTCTAAATATTCTTAGGGTTAACCAAAATGTTTATATAACTATTTTTTTATTATTTCAATAACCATTACAAAATATTTGTGGTAACTAAAGAATTTTATAAAATGGTGCCAATTTTGCATTTATATAAGGGGTGCAAAAACATTATAAAAATGTTTCTGAGAGAAATAATGTTTTATAAAATTTGTGTCGGAAACATTTCTAGGACTTTTATAAAACACCAAATTGCTAGTTGGGAACATACCATGGGTGTCTTAAAATTATCTGAAATCATCTTATTAGTAAAATATGAATAAAAATAAGATAATGATTTTATATAAACCATGCGTAGAAGGTTGATATTTATTATTGTCATAGAATTGTCATAAAAATTCGTAAAGGTAGTCAACTTGTTCATAAGCAAATATTTTTTTATTAAACAATAATTGCTGAGGGGTCCAAATGATCCGATTTTAATTTTTCATTTGTCTTGTATATGTAAAAAAAATCAAATGTCTAAGTTTGATATTCTGGACTCAATTTACAAAATTGTGAATATTTCTTAAACGAAATTGAATTACCAAATTATTATGCAAAAACTGTTGTTTTGGCCGAATATGGACCTTCTCAGAAAAATCTAAAGAATCAAAAAAAAAATCATGCAAAAACTACACTTTTTCTTCTTTTGTTGTTTGTTTATTGCTTTTTTGCAACAAACGTAGTGCATTTTGCGATTTTAAACTAGTTTTGTCTTGTAGAACATTAAAAAAGATTTTTTTCTAATTACAATTTTCTCTACGACCAATACTTACAAAGTTATAAGCGATTAAAAAAAAACGATTTTTTTACAATTTGTATATTTAACAAATTTTTCGCACTTTTCTGCGAGGCAGCATATCAGGATTCTAGTTAAAATCTTTACAAAGGTTTTCCAGTAAAAACATGATAAAACAGATAAGGCTTGATATACTCACAGTTTTAGAAATAGCAGTTAAGTTTATATTACTTTGTTAAAACATCATACAAATCTTCGATTAATCCTTTCATAAAATTGGTAAATAATGTAGATTTAGACAGCATATATCTCACATATTCTTTTCTATTCTTCACCAAATAATATTGAAACATTTCTTGATTAAAAAATATTTTGTCTTTCTCTTCGGGTGGGATAGCTAGAACTTGACTATACAGAATAGCGGCACAAATCGCTGTTGGTTGCATATATTTAACACTTTCTTCAAATTGCTCTGGAGAATAAATTGTATTGATATCTACACTAAATGCATGTAGAATATTTTTTAAATTTAAATAATATTCATCTAGAAGTGATTTTAAATGTTTCCGTCGTACATCTTTGTTTGCACTTGTGTAAATAAGAAATAAGAGGTCTTGAGCGGGTGGCGAATACCTTATTATTTGAAAATCCACAATAGCATTATGTGTTGAGACACCATTTTGATCATGTTTGGCAAGTATGTTGCTTAAATAAAAATCTCCGTGAACAATTACATTTCTAAATTTCTTAGATTCCTTCAGAGTATTAGAAAGATTTTCCACAACGCTATCCACTTTTGTTTGAAAGTTTTCTTTAGACGTATCTTTATAGATATCAGTAAAGGTATCTATTAATTCATCTAAACCTGGTTTTGACAAAATGGGAATTACGGGAGAACGTATTCCACCTTTACGATCTGAAAAAGTAACATCATCAAAATATTCACCATACATTTCGCTTAACCTTATGGTTCTACCCTTACTTTTGCTCAAGCGATCTTCAAGTAAGAGAGTACAAGCATGAAGTTTAGCGGCATTTAAAAAAGCTAGGCGTAAATTATGATAATCAAGTCTGTCAGTTGATTCATACGGTTTATATCCCAATTCAGATAAATCTTCCATAATTATAAGATCGTTTAATCTGTCAAAGTAGATCTTGGGAGCAAAATTTAAAATGGATCCAAGCCCGTACTTTTCAAGTTGCGGCACGAATAGTCTAAAGAAAAATTGTTCTTTTTCAGATAGCCCTGATTGTACAAATTCTGTTAATTTATCATTATCTAAGGTTAACACTTTCGTAAACATACTAAGTTCTTTGTATTTTCCATCATGGTTTACTTTTGTCTTCAGAAAGAAGTAGTCCCCCAAGTGCCCATTTTTTTGATCTAAAGTAATCAACTGATAATCAATTAGTTCAAAATTTGAACTTTTTAACTTCTTGGAAATGGCCTCTAAGCAATCTTCATAATTAATTTTGGGGTATGTTAAAAAATATTCAAGGTTTTTTAGCAACATTTTTAATTCGTGTTGATCTATATACTTTTCTTGGTTGGTTAAATTAAACACTAATTCAAATTTTACAACTGGGAGAAATACGCTGACATGATTTTCAAAAACATTTTCTGAAAAGTGTAAATGTACTTTAAACTTCTCCAAAAGGTCAATAAAGGTGTTATAATAAAATTTTAATAATTGCTTCAAATGTAATTGCCTAAAATGGTCATCGGTTAGGCCAAAAATAAAGCGCAAAACGTCATAAACGGGTGACTGAAGTAATTCACTTCCCAGTTCCAAAAAGACACATTTGTTCAAAACTGTAATAAAGACATTCTCTACAAAAATACTTGCGACACTTTTTACAATTATCTCACGCTCGACTAATTTTTTCAATAATTTTTTAAAGATTAAAGCTGTTTCGTTGGGGTCAAATTCTTTAAAATATTCCAAAGATGTCACCATATCAACCAATTTTTTTATGCTGTACTCACTTGCTTTTGCATTTTCATTTTCTCCATTTGCTAAATATTGCACTTGAATTTCAGCTAAAGTTTTAAGAATTAACTTCAGATGCTCCAAATTATTTTTAGATGGACTAAAAAAATCTTTTTTCTCAAATCCGACATACCATTTATTGCTTTCATCTTGCACAATAAAAACGTTATTTAGGATACTTGAACACTTTTCTTCTATTTTAACAAAGTCACTTTTATTTTTAATTTTTAACAAAATATAGCTGTTGTGGTTGTCTTCATCTATTAATGATACTTTTAAAAGTAATACACAGGGATTTTCTTTACTCTCCTGTACTGAATACGTAAAATCATCATTTGGTGCTAATGTTAAACTTTGTTTTAAAACTTCTAATAATTTTTCTTTACTAAAAATACTTTTTAACTCCATACTTAAAATACAACTAACACAAAGCAAAAGAGAGAACTGTTTCTTTCAAAATGAATTGGCAATTTTATAATCAAAAGTAATTCTTACGACTTAACAATTTATACATACATAGAGTGTACAGAATATTTTAGCAAATAAAAGTGGTAAATATTAAGTATTAAATACAGAACTGATATGTGTAAGTTTAAAAGCTTCGACAAAATAAAACTGACTTAAAGTTATTAGATAAATAAACATAAAAGATTTTGTTCTAAATATCTTATTTGCATTAAACCTGCATTGTTAAGTTTTTTTTATACTGAAATATACAGACTCCAGCTAAGATTTTGCTTGCTTGTTTCGCGCTAAACCGTAGACAACCCCCAATATATTAATAAAAAGTCCTATTATTTTTACGACAGTATCTAGGTTCTCGGGGATAAAAAATGACCAGGTAGATAGAACCGGCTTTTGTAAGAACGTCGACTATGGCACAGAACATGTACCCACGTATAGAAAAAAAACTTTTAATATGCATTGTATTTGAATTAAGAAAAGGTTCCGTCTTAGCAGACATCAATGTTGTGATAAACCTCTTCGGAATACTGGACGAGCGTTAAATAATAACACAACTCAGTGGTATGAATTAACTCCGCAGCAGAAGATATTGATTGATCTACACTGGCTAGGAAATGGAGGTAAGTATCATTGTACTTGCGATATGCATGGAGTTTAAAAAACGACTCCACTAAATCAAGCACAGCAGGATTTCAACAGAGCTCATAAACGAACAAGAAGAGTAATTGAAAATTCATTTGGAATTTTAAAAGAATTTTTTTTTGTTTGAACTACCTACGCGTGAACCTGTTTTTGCTGCAAATATTTTTAAATGCTGCTGATGATTTTATGGTAGACGATAGTGAAAAATTTCCAGACGATGAAAAAAATCATGAACAGTTAGTAATGTCAAAATTACATATACGGTTGTAAATAAATCATTATTGCTGATTGCCCAATAACGAAAGACTCACCATTCCAGTTTTTTTAAATTCTACCAGACAGTATCTTTTACATACATCCAACCCTTTTCTACTGACTTTAAACATATACTTTGCGCTACTTAAGCTATTTCCTTCCATAATAAATAAACTAATAGACAAAACATAATTCTCGATTCTAAAGAGTCTATACACCCTTTGACCAGTCTGTGTTTACAAATGCACGCATAGCCCTACAATTGTAAAAAAAATACAATTGTAGTTATTTTGATTATGTTACTGAATTTAGTTGTGATTAGACATGTAGGTACGGTAATTTAATTGTAGCTTGTAGACTTGTTACAATTTTAGTGTTTGTGTTATAGGCCCCCCCTGACCGCTGTGTTCGCACGTCGTTATCGTAGTTGGACTCAGTAGGATCTTTTGGAACATGCGCTAGAGTTGCTGGTTATCGGCTACTCTTTTGGCTAGCGTATGGAACGGGATCCGAAGCTAAGACGAACACAGGGCTTAACTCAAGGTGTTAGCATACCGTGCTGATGAGTGATTGACATCCTGTGCCTTAAACATGTGTCTCCAACGGTGCCTCTGAGATACAGGGCAACCTCTCAGAGTATCTAGCCTTACTACGGTATTGCGGGGCTCTGCCGAGGTGGACTATTACTTCCCTAGATCTAAACAGAAATCGGACAGAACCGCTTTCGTAGGAAAAAAGTGACAAAGGTGCGCTGACCCATACGGATAAATCCGTTTCGAGACATGCCATCCAAGATAACAAGCAGACAAAGGTGCGTCGATCGAAGGGGGTAAATCTGCTTCGAAAGGTGCGCCTGAAGTCACAGGCGCCTGTTTCACGGGGAAGGGCTAATCCATCCCGAACAAACAGGTGCTCAGGAAGGGATCTCTGAATCCATACAAAAGTCGGACAGAACCGCTTTTGTATGAAAAAGGTTTCCTGGCTTTAAACAGAAAGCGGATAGGACCGTTTTCATAGGGAAAGGCCGGAGATACGGCCACAAATGGAACATCTGGTTCCTGTAACAAGGACCTGGTAGCTACCCACGTCACTAGACCGAGATAGGAGGGGACCAGAACACATATTGTGCTCGTGTCTGGTAGCGATACAAGTACGAGGAGATGTAAGAGCTCTCTCTCCCAATCTGATATCGGATTCATTAGAAGTTTGATCCTATTCGGAGAAATATAACAAGGTGTTATCCGCAATAGACCGAGCGGTCGCAGTGGAGGGCGTAAAAAGCACTTTAAACCTAACCTAACCTATAGGCCCCTGGATGACATTACCTAGAAATTAATCAGGGTAGTCTCTGAGCCCGTTTTTTTATTTTTTGTGGTTAGGAAAAATTGTGATCTGATGGTCCAATTTTGACCATAGGTTTGTGTTTAGAAGACAAAAATACATCGAAATCCATATATCCCATATCTGGGTCCGATACTTTTTTTGTAAAGTGACTTTTCTCTTTCGGTTTTTAAAGTAAGGAAAAAATTCTGACCACGGATTCGTGTTAAGGATACTTTTTTATAGAGTGGTGTTATCCAGACATCAACTAACGGTAATTTATATAATAAAAAAAGTACATATTGACAGTGGATTGATTTTTTTTAAAATTAAAAAACTGTTTTGTGGCAAAACGGTTTAAGAGTTTAAAGAGATTCTAAAAATATTCAGTTACCATATAAATGCAATGTTGAGTAACGACGTTACTTTTATAAACTCTTTCGTTTGTATGGCCGACCTATATATCCTTAAGAACCGTCATTCTATATTGTCTGTCACCAAAAAACAAACATTAAATTTATTGGCAAGTTTTTAAGATACTTAAGAAAACCAACATATTCTTTAAATTTTTGACGCTGTCTTCCGGTAGTTGCAGTTTTGGCTTTTGAAAAGTAAATACGTGTTTTGGAAGCTGCATAGCTAAAGCGCGAAAAAATCGTGATTTTAACAGGATCGTTACAGTGTTTTTGACGTTTTAGGGTGAATTCTAAGGCTAAGCTTCTACTGCGCAAAAATTATACGCGCAACCGTTTCACGAAACTAGTCTCGCGTTGTGGATACCTAGAGCCCACCCCGAAATTTTTTGCGCGAAAACTTTTCGGGGTAAGCAGATGGCTAGTCGACTGACTGTTTCGCCTCTATGTTTTGATGTTTTGCTTTGTGGATGTAGTTTGCTCGAAACAGGAACGCGAGTAAGTTTCGCACAGTGGAAACCCAGCTTAACGATCTTTTTCTGAATTATACGTGGTATCGTCACCTTACGAAAGGCGAAGTAAAAATTTAGTGAAAAAAAGGGCCCTAACAAAAATCAGTTACAATTATCCTATTGTTTCTTACTTCCGAGTATTTTAGGACTTTTTGGTTTACTTTCTGTTTGATCTCCGACCAGTTAAAAGTAGTGCCGTGAAATGAAGTTTTGATGTCTGGAGTGATTTTTAAACCTTTTTAGAATTATATGTATAATTTCGCATTTCGCGGCATCTAAATATGCGGTGCAAGAATTTGAGTTATTTTTTGTAAATGTTTGGATGGCTTGGAGCCAGACTACGGAAATTATCCACGGAATATACTGGCGAAATAAATACCCGAAGAAAATTTGTGCCAAATAATTAGAAATAGAGGCAAAGTATTTTTTTTAGGAGATTAAAGGTAATAATTAAATGTAGTTAATACACATAAATATCACTATGTTGTATGAGTTTCAGAAAAAGGTGGGCAAAAAGAAAGATTTTTTTTTGTTTAATTTAATTGGCACACTTTATAAAAGAAATTAGAAAGTAATAGTAATATCTAAATTCATAAAATACGGAATGTGGTTTGATAATCCTATTTGTTGTTTTGAATGGACAAATTGTTCTCGCTAATAATAGCTCAATGAAGGTCTAATTTGTGATAACAATTTTGCTTTTTTAAATGCCCTATTTTGGTTGATTAATTATGCAAGAATAATCTTAAAAAATATACAGGGTAAAATCGAGACGAAGCTTACGATCAGGATTTTGCAGACGGTTATAAGTAAGTACATTTTTCAAATGCCAAATTAGGCTATTAAAAAATAAAACTGTAAATCTAGCTTGCCACTATAATAATTTTCACATAAATCTTCTTGTATATAATGATAATGTCAATATTTTTACGCATTAACTAGACAGAAATTATAATTTTATCTGTTATCTTTATTTTATCAGCAACCATTGCATAATGCATTAATCCTTAAAATCATTTAAGTGAGTATGCATAAAAACAACCACGCCATTTTGCTTGGATGTCGGCAGGCCCGTGCTGGCCCACCGGAATACCGGGAGTTTTCCAGTGAGTCGTTGTAAGGTTGCTTTAAAGGGCCCTCCTAACCCTTAAAGCCTACGACAATTCTAAATACAAAAAAACAATAAATTAGAAGTGAAAAGCAATCTCGTCACTGTTTAACTGGACGTCACCCAAGAAAGTTTAAAAGTGTATGGAAGGCTAATGCTGTAAAACAAAGTTGTCCAGGCGTGCAGGGCAGCGGGAATAGGGAAATCGGCCCCGCGGAGTTTGCACAGTGAATCGTAGGTCAGGTCCGGACTTCCATAATTCTTTGTAACCATGACATGACATCAAATGTCAGATTCAGAATAACCATACGTTCACTGTGTGTGGTAAAGGGGAGTTTATCTACACCAGAGCTAAATATTTGGAGAAGGGAAAACTTCTGCTGGTAGCAAATTCCAGTCCAGACACTATTGGGAGATTGAAACAAAAAAAGTGGGAAGTTCGGGGCCTCTTAAGTTGGACTGTAAAAGGATGCAGAAAAGTGGCACTACATGTTGGTCTGTTGGAAGCAGTCAAAGGAATTAAACTTGCCAACCATTATGAGCAGAAGCCGTGAAAATACCTATAAAAATGCAATATATTCCCTCCAGGCCGTCGGTGGAAATGAGAAGGAAGGTTTTCTGTAAGCATGTAATCATTATTAAGACGAACATATCTTTTTGAATAAAATCCAGAATAATAAGAGTTGTAGGAAATACCATTGCCCAGACATGAGAACAATATTCTAAAGATGGTCTGATTAGACGAATAGAAATACTTACTGGCTCAAAAGAGAAATCCAAGCTTTTTTAAAGCAACTGAGGCTGTGGATCGAGGTAAAATACCCTTCCATTCGGTTCTTCGGGCGAGGGGTACATTTGGGGGGCCACCATCGAAAAGTCTGATATTCTTTACAAATATATGTGGGCTTAACTCCAACGTAAACTCTGCTCACAATTATCTTCAATCTTCCAAACCCCACATACTGTTTCTTATCAAAACCCAAATAAGTCCCAAAACATCGACCAATCACCCCCTTTTCCCAGGTTATGAACTCATTTCATCTTTTCGACCCCATGGCGGCGTTTGTGCTTACGTTCTCAACGACCTGGTTTGTGATAGGGTTTCTAACCTCGAATCGGGTAGGCTTAACTTACTTTCAGATCTTCTACCAAATTCACTTGCTGTATATACCAGTCCCCGTCTGACAATTGCCACACCGAGTTCTTTGATTTTCTTTCAATAAAGATTGACAATATTATTGTCCAGTTTCCATTGACCGAAGTAATCGTCCTCGGGGATTTTAATGTCCCAAGATTTAAAAAAATGTGGGAGGATTGGTATTAAAAAAAATGGGAGATTAGGCACAAAAAGCCAAGGAGGCTGCGCTGCCTCCGGTAGTAAATCAAGGCGACTCCCAGGAAAAAAAAAGTATATTATATTCTAAGCGTTTAGAATATAATATACGCCACTATGGATCCTATGTTAAACCACATGCTGTCGTCTATAGTAATAAAAATACTTTCTTAAGTTGTATTTTTTTTTATTAAATTGTTTGTTCAAATTTAAGTTAATTAATTATGTTGTAAATAATGTAGTTTAATATAAAATTTAATTTAATCATAATTTAAGATATATTTAAAGATAGTTTGGTGCTTACGTTATAATAACATTTACGTTATTATTTAACTAGATTTTTTCATATAAAAAGAAAATTTATATACCCCCTCCACCTCCTACATAATTTATTTAGTTTTTGGATTTAAAATTTTTTTAAAAAGTTTAAAATCGATAGTTTTTTAGCTAACTTATATATAAAGTGTGGGGTAACATTAAAAATGTAATTAAACTTGCATTTGACTGGTAAAATTATATATAGAGTTTTCCATTAAAAAAAAACAAGTTTGTGTAATGACACTAATGACTCAAAAAGCTTACATTATGATGACATTAACGTTATTCTTTAACTAGCTTTTTGATATTAAAATAAAACTTAATTACCTATATGGGGGCCCCTATATAGTTAAATTAGTTTTTGGATAATAAACATTAAAAATGTGCAAAAATGGTTATTTTAGCTGACCTATATATTTTATAAAGTGTAAAATCGACAAAAATTCCAAATGCTCTGTATATCCAAAATAAATCGGGTTGGCCTTAAAATTTTTACACATTTGAATTTTTTTAAAACGGAATTGTTCTATCTCCTACGGTTTTTTATTGCCTCGTAAATATAACCGAAATAGGCTACCGTTTATATGTAAAATTGATTTGTTTTAATTTTTTTTTAATAGAACCAAAAAAGTATCTTTTAATTTACCCTAAGTTTACAGTTTATATCGGTAAAACCCTAAAAACCTAACGGGAAAACGTTACAAATAAATTATCCCAATCACTGTACAAGTTTTCTTTAATATTCTAGATCTATTCGCTCATCGAGGATGCAACAGCCCGAAGCAGCACAGACTGTGGAGAGAATCTCTGCGAAACATTATACGCCAGACGACCGCGTAAAACTCCATCACTAGCATGGAAATTCCATTACAGAAAGCTATACTCGTGAATCTGGTGACCCCGTGGCGAAATGCATGGAAATTGAAACAAACCGGTAGCTTTTTTTCGCTTTTATCTTTGCATATTTTTCGTTTCTTATGATTTTGATTTAGCTGTTTATTAAAAAAATATATTTATTTAAAATGCATTTTTTTAGCTAGGTAGTTAGAAAAAAAAATTCTAATGAATAGAGGGTGTTCATACACAGAGAGGTTTGGCCCCTACGAACTTTCAAATCATCCTCCATATAAATCATTGGAATAAAAACTTTGTGATTTCAGATAATAAATAAATAGTAAAAATGCTTTTATTTTCATGTACTAAAAAAAACTTCAAATTAAATTAAACCCGTCAATATATCACATTACACAATTTATGTGATATAAATGCTTGTTGCGAGATTTACCTGTGTAGATAAACAAGACTACAACATGTAACTTGATCTTGACATATAGGTTAATCTCCCGACAAGCTTTTATATCCAACAAAAATACCTATATACAAAAATGTTCCTTATAAAATTCTCTATCAAAGAGGTCATTACACTTTTTTTCCTAAAATTAATAATAACGTGAGAAATATGGCGCAAACATAAGGGTTGGTTTCGACTAGCACGATCTTACAGTACGATCTGCTTTTAAATTTAATGTTTTACGCTGAAAAATCGAAGTAGGCACTAAACTCCATTTACAATTTTGATAAACATACCACTTCTACCCCTTCACCACTATAAAAAGAGTTGTACTTGTTTCCACACCACCCCAGAGGTAAAGTACTTGGTACGTTTTTTAAAGTGGTGTCCCTTGTAGGACTAATCCACTGATTATTAAATATTAATTATGAATCTTCGTCGTCTTCCACAGATTAAACATTCAAACATGATTGTCCATGACAATGATAACACATTGTAGAGCAACGCAAGCCTGCTCTTCTGCAACTACATCTTCTTTCGCACCCTAATTTACATGAGCATCAAATGAGCATTAAAACAGATTCGGGAGCTGGTTCTTTGATAGTCATTGTTGGGGTTAATATACCGCCGACTTTTTTCCACCCCCAATCGGTAGCTTTGAGCGTCGGATTTTTCCATGTTTGAATTTGGTGGAAAACCCGATAGGAGTGTTGTCGAGCCGTAGCAGAAGTTGGTGGTAGTTTTGACAACATTACAGTATTGTTCGCTTTACCAACAAGTTCATTAAAATACGTAAATCTATATTCACCTAGACTTTTTTCTGCTTTGGGACAGTTGTATAAAGCTAAAATAAAGTACTCTCCCACGTTTGCAATTTCTTCATGAGTAGCCTTCTCATTATTAAAAGTTTGCACAATACTTTGTAAATCATTTTTTTATTGAATACATTGATTGCATTAACTTTTCCTTAGAAAAAAATGCCGAGGTTGTATCACAACCGAGGATGGCATGCACAAATAATATGGCGTCTTTGCAATTTTTTAAGAAAGTTGCAGATTGTAAATCCTGGAAACTGTAAATCCTTTTGCAGGAATTACCCTGTTTTTTCTTCAAGAATTTAATGTCTTTGTCAGAGGGAGAAAGTGCAATGAGAAGGACTAGCAAGTCAATATCTTGTTTTACGACAACAGATGTGTCCAATTAATAGATTTTTTTATTACAGTTTGTACTATTAATAAATCGGCGTCATCCGCAGAAACCAACGCATCTATGCCTTAATTTCTAAACTTTTTTACTAGTTCTGAAATTAAACGTTCTTTGTTAAGCAAATTACTTAGGAACTTTTTTACTTCCATGGATTATAATATATATAACTGGTGTAGTTGCAGAAGAGTATGCTTGCGTTGTTCTACAATATGTTATCATGGCCATGCATAATCATGTTTGAATGTTGAATCTGTGGAAGACGACGAAGATTCATAATAATTAGTATTTAATAATCAGTGGATAAGGCCTACAGGGCACGGCACTTAAAAAAAATGCGCCAAGTCCTTTACCTCTGGGGTGGTATGGAAACAAGTACATTTCTTTTTATAGGGGTAAGGAGGTGGAAGTGGTATGTTTATTAAAATTGTAAATGGAGATTAGTGCCTACTTCTATTTTTTAGCGTAAAACATTAAATTTTAAAGCAGATCGTACTGTAACATCGTGCTAGTCGAAACCAACCCTTATGTTTGCGCCCTATTTCTCACGTTAATATCAATTTTAGGAAAAAAGTGTAATGACCTCTTTGATAGAGAATTTTATAAGGAACAATTTTGTATATAAGTATTTTTGTTGAAAAATGCACCGTTGCGGAGATAATCTAGAAAAACTCAAAATGAGGTCGAAAGGACGTCCTGGGGGATGAAGCACACTATACGAAAAGTTTCTACCCCTAGAAACTTTTCGGTTTAGTAATCCTCATGTTATCCCCAACATACCCACCAATTTTCAAAACTTTTTGAATTTAGTCGTATATATCGCAATTTGAAACGTAATTTTCCTGAGCTAATCGGCAAAATCATAAGAACAGGGAAGTTCGATGTAAATTATCGGTTTTACTTGATTTAAAGATCTGAAAGCTCTAAAAGTGTTCTGCTCTTAAGACGCCCAGAACTATTATGATAAGGTACCTCATGCCGCTAAGTGAAATGAAAAAAAAACAACAGTAAATTGCGAAGGTAATATCTTTTTTTGGTAATTTAGTACTATTACTCATAAAATACCACTTTTAGGTCTAAAACCAATACGAAACAACAAACCCAATACTACAACTATGATAGCTGACCTCGTAAATCGTAACATTCCCCCTTTTTACTTTTGGTAATTAAGTTTTTCTTTTGAACATTTCTCATTTTTGCGATAAAGAATTTTTAGTTTTTTTTGTGTATTGTGTTTATAAAAATGTTCTTTAAAATACCGTGTTTTTAAATATGTAATACGGATAGTTTAATAAACAAAATTTGACATATTTCAACCACTTCATTTTGAAGTTAAAAAATCTTAGAAGTTCCAAACTTTAGAATCGATATTTCTCGTAATTGATATTTTGTGACATTTTAAATTAGTTGCACACATCAAGTAAAATTGTCACAAATCGGGTTTTTCTAATCGAGGTCAATTGTCAATTATTGGATTTTAAAGTCTTGTTTACAATTAGCACTTCACATAATCACAAAAATTTATATCATTTTTGTTTAATGCAAATGCGAACTTTTTTATTCGAAAAAATGGCTATTCTAGGAGCGTTGCTAACCAGATCGACTAAAAATATTTTTCTTATGAGGGATATTTCCTTTTTGAATTCCAAGTATGTGTATTCCTTGACACATAAAATTTATTTTAGATAAGGTTTTTACTATAAGTTAGGAATATTCCCAGGAAATATAGAAAATTAAAGGCAATAAAATTCCGAAGACAAGTTCGAACTTATGAAAATTTTTAGTTACATTGCGCCCTTATAGGGGCGCTGCATCCACATCCTTCTAAAAGGAAAAATATATATTAAAATGAATACATAAAGCGCCACCTGCCTGTCAAAAGCACACCGAATAAAGCAAGAAAGATGGCGTGCGAGTTGGTTATTTGTAATTAAACAAATAAAACAATGACAATCAGCAATTAACAATCGAATAAAAGATAAAATTCTCTCTTGTCCGAATGGCAGTAAAGCTTTTTGGTCCTTTGCCAAAAATATTAGTCAAAATTTCTGTAAAAATTCTTTTCCACACCTAATCTCTGAAGATCGAATTGTTTCTACCTCTAAAGGAAAATCCGAACTATTTGCCAAACAATTTGCTGCCAATTCTACGCTTGATCCTCCTATTAATATTCCTCTCCCAACAGTTGCCCCTGTTTCCCAAATGTCCGATATCATTTTTAAAGTCAAACAGATCAAGCGTAGTATTCTTTCTTCTCTTAATACTAAAAATCGCCTGGGCTGGATGGCATACCAGCAATTGTCTTAAAAAAATGTGCTCCCGAGTTTGCACTCATCTTAACTCGCCTCTTTCAAATCTCTTACGACACGAGCATTTTCCCGGAGAGTTGGAAAGCTGCACGTGTGCAACCTGTTCCAAAAAAGGATGCAAAACTCTCCCTTCTAACAATAGAGCTATATCTCGCCTTTCTGTTGTTTGCAAAGTAATGGAAAAATTAATTAATTTCCAAATCTTAAAGTATCTGGAAAAATACAAGATCTTACACGATAGACAGTATGGATTTCGTCACAACTGGAATAAGTCCCTTGAGTTTCTTGGTGAATCCCATATCGTTGCTCTTGACATATCCAAAGCTTTCGAACAAGTCTGGTATGATGGGCTTCTTAACAAACTTCCTTCTTACGCTCTTCCACCCAAGCTTTGCTCTTGGCTTTCCAGTTTCCTTTCTAATCGACGTATATCAGTAACTGTGGATGGCCATTCTTCCAGCTTCAATAATGCTGGGGTGCCCCAGGACTCAGTGCTGGCACCCACGCTGTTTCTTCTACACATTAACGATTTTTTCTCTTCCACAATCAATCCCATTCATAGTTTTGCTGAGGATAGTACCCTCCACTATAGTATTCAATTTCTTAAGCCACCATGTAATTCTGATTTGAAAAACAAGCGCATGTCAATGCAGACATCTCTTTTACAAGACCTCAAACTTACCTTGGATTGGGGCGTCAAAAATCTTGTTTAGTTTAATGCCTTAAAAACACAGTCGTGTTCGCTGTCACGTGCTTAAAAATAAATCAGGATTTTTAAAATATATTTTATTTTAAGAGAAAGGAGTGACGTAGTGTTTTTCTCCAATATTCAATTCAAAACCCGGGCGGACGCCACTGAAATAAAAATTTTGTACATTAAAAAATGCACTTTAATGCATAAAAGACATGTACCAAATTTCATAAAGATGTCTACAATATTATCTCAGTTATTATTAAAAAACTGATTTTTTTAAAAAACTTTATCACCCTGTATCTTAAAAGTTAAGACTTTTAAGACATGCGTTTATAGGAAGTTTTTTTCTTAAAATAAGTCAAAAATCATCCCCTTGAGGAACACCCTGTATACTAACATTGCAAGTTAAATAAAAGCTTTTAAAAATGGCATTAGCCCAGTAAATAAGCCGGAAAATACTGTAAAATGTGGAAAAGTTGATAAACACCTCCGATTTTAAAAATTTTTGTTTGTGCGTATCCTGTAAGCCCTCAGGAACATTTATCACCACTCTGCCTTGCAATGAAAAATAAAAAAATAGGGAGTTTTCCTACCCCCAAATAATCACCAATAGTAAAACTAATAAAACATTTTTAAATTAAAAATTTTACCTCGGAAATCATCTCTCAGGGGTTTTCTGGGTATGAGGGTGGTTGCACCCCATCAAAACGATCCCTAGGGGTTACAGAAATGGGGGAATTTTAAAAAGTCAAAATTTTACCTCGAAAATCCTCTACGGGGGTTTTTGAGGTCGCTGATTACGAATTCGTGGTCAAAAATTAAGTGAGAGTGGTTGCAACCCCATTAAAACCACCCCTAGGAATTACAGAAATAGGAAAATTTTTAAAATTTAAAATTTTATCTCGGGAATCGTCTCTCGGGGGTCTCTGAGTACGAATCCGCGGTACAAAATCGAGTAAAGATGGTTGCACCCCCTAGGGGTTACAGAAATGGAAAAATTTAAAATTTAAAATTTTACCTGGAAAATCGTCCTTCGGGGGTTTTCGGGATTGCTGATTACGAATCCGAAGTCTAGTTACCACAAACTTTTAATATAATATGCTCGCAAATTTTGGTTTGAAAGTAGTTAAATTATTGAAGAAATAAATTACGAGTGTAGTAAAATCGTTTTTTAGGTTTTCTTTGATTTCAAAAAAGCCCAAACAAAATGTTCCCATTTCTGTAACTCCTAGGGGTGCTTTTGATGGGGTGCAACCACTCTCACACGATTTTTGGCCGGGGATTCGTAATCAGCGACCCCAAAAACCCCCAAGAGATGATTCCCGAAACAAAATTTTAAATTTTCAAAACTTTCCCAATTCTGTCACTCCTAGGGGTGGTTTTAATTGGGTGCAACCACCCTTACATGATTTTTGGTCACGAATTAGTAATAAGCAAACCCTAAAACCCCCGAGAGCCAATCCCAAGATGAAATTTTGAATTTTCAAAATTTCTTTTATTTCTAATATGATTTTTGCGGATTCGCAACCAGCGACCCCAAAAACCCCGAGAGACGATTTCCAAAGTAAAATTTTGAATTATCAAAATTTCCTCATTTCTGGATCTCCTAGGGGTGGTTTTGATCGGGTGCAACCACCCTCACACGATTTTTGACTGCGGATTCGTAATCAGCGACTCCAAAAACCTCCGAGAGGCGATTTTCGAGGTGAAATTTTAAATTTAATTTTTTTTTTATCAGTTTTGCTAGTGGAGATTATTTGGGGATGGGAAAACTACCCTATTTTTTTTTTTTTATTGCAAGGCCGATGTTAGTGGTGATGAATCTTCCCAAGGGTCTACAAAACACGTAAAAACAAAAAAAATCAAATCGGAGCTTGTTATCAACTTTTCCACATTTTCCGGCTTATTTACTGGGCTACATGGGATACATCTAGTTGAACAGAATAATTACATAATAGCTATTAATAATAAAATAACCTGTACTTACACTTGAAATAAACTAATCTACAATACAAATTATATAGAAACAAGATAAACACTCCTTAAGATAAATATTTGATTAAGTACTGATGTCTTCGAAAAAATGCCTTTAATATAAATATGCTTTGTTTATTGGGGTTTTAAAGTATTTTGACTAATTTAAATAAAATGAAAACCATCACATTGATCCTGGTACTTCATGTACTTTGTCTTAAGAATTCCCAAGTTTTTGGAATTACTCCTGGTGAACCAGCAAAAGATGGAGAGTTTCCCTTTATGGTATCAATTAGAGATAGAAACAACTGTCACATATGTGCGGGAACAATTATTGGAGATAGGTGGATTTTAACAAGTAACATATGTTATTCTACATCATGGTTTGGTTCTGTCAGGTAATATAAGTAATAAGGTACAAAATGATGTAATGTTTATTAAGCACCTTTAATTAGCAGAGTAATATACAGAGGATTTTTTTTAAATCAGCGCGCAACAACAAACAATTTTTTCCTTGACTTAAAAAGACATTGTGAAAATTCTCATTTAAACCTCTGACGTATCTACAGAAAGTATAACAATCTGCAAACATTACCGCTTTTAAATACGAGGGTCATGCTGTAAATTTATGGATGAGGTTCGTCTTGTTTTTTTTACAGAAATAGAAGTAAACTAGGGACATTAACAGGCCATGATTTTTTATCACCTTCAAAGGGATTTACATAAAAGGCAATGTTTTACACCTTTAACAACAGCTTTTGGTATGGCCTATCTTTTTTGGGAAGGTATGCCGAATTTAAACGAGCTAGGCAGTCGCTTAAGGATGAGCTTACAAAAAAAAACATTCGTGCTGTGCTGCACCTTCTAGAAAAAGACAGACGAATTCTGCAAACATTAATACTTTCAAATACAAGGGTCAAGCGTGTTAACCCGTTTTTTAAACAAAGGTATAAAATTTTATACTTCTTTTATACTAAAAAGGTACATGGTGGCCCGTTTATAATTAACTTTTCTTTTCTTGTAGTGGGTTTCTTTAAGGAAGCTATAATAATTGTAAACAACCAAAATGTATTTAGCAAGTCTAGTATCGACATTCCAAATATCTGGCAGCCATCGCTAAACCGTAAAAACGGTCAAGCTTTGGTGAGCAACGGATAGTTTGTACACAAAAAAAAACATATTATCAAATAGAGTATTTAGATATTTTTGTTTATATTTATTTAAATTGAGATTACCGATTCTTATTTGAAGAAAGCCACCTTAAAATAAGTATTTCAAAATGATTAATAAAATTATTTCATATCCTCAGAATATATTTTCACTTTAAAAATACAGTCTAAAGCTAAGACTTTCATGATTTTGGTTTGAACTTCTTTGTTCTTCAGTTTAAAATAACATATAATTTTACTTTGAATTTCAGTTACTTTTAAAATAAAAACTGGTCATTTACAATTAAAAATGACATATCATTTAAAGAACGCGTCCTGTATGTTCAATTTGAAACATTTGGATTGCTCAATTTGAGAATATATTTGCAATATAATCTAAATATAAAATTTTTGAAATTCGGAAATTTTCATTTCTAGAAAGTCCACCTACGATGTACCCCGATTGGCACCGGAAATTGGCGGTGCTTGGTTTGCCGGGTCATTCTTTTGATTATAGATCAAGGTGAAGGGTATAGCGAAATTTCATCGGACTGTTCTAGTCCCGTTGCACGTGTTTTTGTTTTGGGTGTTTGTACGATTAAATAATGGGAGTTGAAGACATTTTACAACAGTGGGGATGTGATAGTGTTATTCAAGCCTAGGTAAGTATTTACACCATTGTTTTATAAAACTGTTGTCCAAAAAACCAAGGGTCGATAGATCTCAATTGTCACCAAAACAGGCATTTTTATTTAAATAAACTTACCTATAGGAGCATACGCTTTTGTTTCATAACTAAACATGTTTATATAAAATATTAGAGATTAACTGACTAAAAAAACTACTAGGTACATTGTATAAACCATTAATATTGTTACAGGCTACAGAATATGAGTACAGAGTGTGATAAAATTCAGTATACCTAACAAACAATATATACATATACCTACCTACATGTCTAATAAATTGTATATTTTTAAGCATTATTTTTAAAATAATTTTTTTTTATTTAACTATTCAAAAAATCTTAAATAGAATTGAAAGGCATGGGCGCGCGTTACATTTTTTAAAACTTGCCAACTAGGAATATGGGTAAATGAAATTGACTAAAGCTATTCTAAGCAAACTGCTTTTAGTTAAGTATATTATTTTAAAACTTTGACTCCCTGTAGCCTATAGGTACCCCAAACTGCACCTGTTTGAAAAAAATTCTTACAAATAAAATGTATAATAATAATACATATTATGTATCTTGCTTTCTACATATTGAATAAGCCTGAGTATCTTTACCTTTTTAGTTAAATGTTTAGGAGTACCTAGGAAAAACGTAGTATACGATTTGAGAAACAGTTTTTTGAATTAATTATATTTAAAACACTTTGTACTTGTAGTTTGTCGCCCCTGTACGTATGTATAGGAGTTAATTTACTTTTAAATTAAATTTTAATATGCATTTTATTTATATTTTATTTTTATTTATCTGTATGTTGGTATAGAAATCTGATGTACCCACCTATTTACTTATTACAGAAAAATGTGTTGCTTAATATTTTAATTTTAGCATTTCGAATGTTTATTTTATTTTTTTAGAAAATGTCAGAGGAAGACCAGTTGCCAGAGTTGTCCGAAGAAAAATAGCTGAACTGATTTTTATTTCGTAACGAAGTTGAGAACAAGACTGTTTCTTTTTCCAAGAAAGTAGAACTTAAAGTTAATTCTTCTATAATGAAAATTATATTTTGTTATTTAACAGATTTTTAAAAAGCTTCAGCAAGATATTTTTTTAATAAACGTTAAGATTTTTTACCTGTTGTTTTTTTGTAGTTGTCAGCTAAACCTGTTATAATTAGCGAAAAAACTTTTAAAAAATTGTATACCTATATTAATGTTAGCTAAACGTAATAATGGATTTTTATCATTTTTAAAAAAGTAACCGTATATTTTTCGTATTTCCAATTTTAATGAAAGTAACGTTGTTTAGATCAACAGTGTTGAGGTCATATACAACATTATTTTACTAAAATTGACTGAATACGGAAAAAATCCGGATACGTTAAAAAGAATGTGTTCAGTTATTGGTGCAGCAGCTTCTCTTTAAATGTATTATACAGGGTGTAACAAATTCGAGTGTATGCATGGGGATCTTAAAAACCGTAAGAGATACGAGGTTGGTTAAATTAAGGTAAAGTTGCGCATTTACTTGCCCTACAAAATGCCGTTTAAAATGTGTAATTTTTCCAAGTAGTTCCAGAGATATACAAAAAAAATAAAATTTTCAAAAATTGATCTTTTTTTCTAACCTTATTTATTAACCGATTTTAAAATTAATAACACATTTACATAGCCACTTTATTTCCGCTAAATATTAGTGTTTTTGGATTTGCCATTCAACGTTTAATTTTATGACGACCATCATTAACTTTATTTTTTTTGTGGACGCCATATTGGATTTTTTTTAGTTTTGAGTTTCTTATTGAATGACCTATTCAACGATGTATCACACTTGCATATCAGATTTGTGGTTCGGTACTTGTAATGAGTAATGAGAGTGAAAGAGATCCTATAAGAAAAAATAAAGTTGATGATGGTCGTCAGAAAACGAAACGTTGAATGGGAAATCCAAAAACACTAATATTTAGCGGAAATAAAGTGGCTATGTGAATGTGTTATTAATTTTAAAATCGGTTAATAAATAGGGTTAGAAAAAAATAAAATACATTTTTCAAAATTTTGGTTTTTCCCGTATATCTTTGGAACTATTCGAAAATCTGACACATTTTAAACGGCATTTTGTTGGGCAAGTAAATGCGCAACTTTGCCTTAATTTAACCGACTTCGTATTCCATGGTTTCCAAAATCCCCATGGATACACTCGAATTTGTTACACCCTGTACATATTTCAGTTCTAAAAATGTCAGCATATTAAACCGAACATGTTAAAATTATTAAATTAAATAGTTAATATTTTCATTTTAATATTACAATATCACTAAATAAAACAAAAACCTACTTATACCAAAGATTTGCTATAATAAAACCAAAATTTAAATATTTAATTTGAGTATATCATATTCTTAGAAATACAATTGTAGGCTCAGATTTAAAGTACGATATTTTATTTTAAACATACTAACATTTCCGAATTAACTTTTTAGATTCGGTAGAATCTTCAATATAACAAAATCATATATTTATTTCTAAAGAAACTTTCGACTTATGCTGAGCTACTGGTATCTTCATTCTAAATCTTTATAGTAACAATTTGATTCAATTGCATGCATAAAAATAAATCTTTCATATGTTACAAATAACGATGTGTATATTTAATTTAAATAAATTAAAATAAATATTTTAAATTCTCAAATTAAAACGATATAGTCTTGGGGATATACAAAGCTAAGATAACCTTAAACTAATATTATTATGCTTAAATTTATTATATTCTTTTTTCCGTGTAAGCTTTTAAACATAGTTTTTAGTTATCACTAAAGCCTTAATTTGGTAAGGGTCGTCCTAATATGTTTTATATTTCTGTTTAATTTATTCGCGTGCGTATTAAGGATATATTAATTTTAAATAAATGTAAAAACATGTAAAATAAAAACGTAATTGGAGTGTTTTATAATTTATTTGCATTACATGATATAACCAACATCTTTTTAAAATTGGTTTCGGTAAAATTGGTTCTTTTATATTTTAATAAATCTTTAAGTGTAGAAAAGCTTCTTTCTACATCACAGCCTGTAACTGGAACAAGACAAAAATGATCGTACAAGTCAGTTATTTTATTTTGTAGTGCCTCGAAAATATTTTTATTTCTAATAATACTGAAATTTTTTCCATGACTTTTAGTCTTACAATTTTTATTTGTTATCAATTTTATTAGGAACGGATTTAGGCTTGTCTATAGTGGTTTAAAATACATGAAATGAAGGCACCAGGGGGGCATTTTGTTTCTTCAATTTTTACATCCGAAATTTTCAAAAATAAATTTTAAATCAGATTTAACATTTGGTGCATTTATAAATTATTTACTTTTTTCACAGTTAAAGCATATCTTGGAAACTGTCAATAACATTTTTTATCACATTGTAATTTATATGGTAATATGTAACTGCTGATAGCCATGTTCCCCACCTTGTAATAACAGGTTATGGCGGTAATCCGACATTGGGGCACATAATATCTTTAAATTTAGTAATCTCGCTAACTAAAGTATCAATAAGTTGATAAAAGTTACGTTTCATTTGGCATATTCTATGTAGGGCTTGAGCTAAACATGTAAAATGAAGCAATTTGGAAAAATGTTCTTTTAACTGTCATTCTGCTTTTAGCATATATGCAGCACTATCGAAAAAAAAAACATTTTCCTGAATACTAGTGGATGACAGTTAGTAGTGAAGTAATACTTTCTACGACAGATTTCGTTATTGTCTCACTATTGGTTATAGGAAAAAATTGACTTTTAATTATATAAGAGTTTTCGGGTTCCTAATAATTTAAAGGTCTAACTATAATATTATCAACGTATTTTTCCTTAATATCAGTGGTTTTATCGACACTAAACTATAACTTTTTTTCTTCCAGATTGTGTCGTATTTTGTCCATAGTTTTTAAATACACCTTATTAACATAATTTTAATGCGGAGTTTATTGGTACTTTTTTGTAGCATTGTTTTTTCAAAAATTTCCTTAGAGACCGATAATTTATTTTATAAAGAGGAATATTAACTGCCATAAAAGCTTCACACAAATCCATGCAAAAGTCTTTGTTTGATACATAATGTTCTGGTTCTGTAGATTTCGATGGTCTCGATGCATCTTTTCTAAATTTTGTGGACCTTTGACATGTCCCTCAATCTGATATGGTGTTGTAGAAATAAATCCAGAATCACAAATTCTGCATCAAACACCCCTTTCACTTTCATTTCAAAAGTAGAATATGAAAGTAGCCACTCCCAACTTTTTTTACTTCTACTCATTATTTCTTTGCCTGTATAATAATTATTTAAATACAACAAATTATTTCGGCACAAATATAATTTAATTTACCCTATGTAACGTAACTGATTTTAACAAGTTTACAACAAATAAGCTAGAAGAGTTTTCGTACTGCACTTGAAAAGCACTATGTTTGTGTTATTAATTGCATAAATATGAACCCTAATGGAGGTACACTTAAATATTTGTAAATTTTTATAGACAAAAAGTCCATTTTAATTTTAATGTATTTCAAATAATTTATTTAGAAACAATATTAAATACCATAGTTTCATTCTTTTTTGATGCAGGAAATTTTATACATTTTTTACTATTTCGACGTCTTTTACCATTGTTCTACAATAAATCACACCGAATAAAAATACTAAAAGTAAAAACCATAAGTACCAAAGGAAGTTGAATCATTTATTGCATTTTTATTTGGCATATTCTATATCGTTTTAAGCTCAAAATTGTGATGGAAAAACCAATGTCCGGTCTCTAGTTATCACTTGAAAAACGTGTGAAGATACACCACTAACCGAAACGTTGTGTATCAGTTAACAAATAAAGGCAAAGAAAGTCACAGATTTTAGTGTTTTAAAAATTTGTTTTAAAAATCCGTCCCCAGAATGTGCAAACAGAATAGCTCTATCTCTTATAGGTTATTGCCCCGTAAATACAACCATACAACCAAATTGGCCACCCTGTACAGGGTGTCCCAAATTCGAGCCCAATCATTGGGATCTCGGAAACTTGATGAGATACAAGGTTGGTTAAATAAAGGCAAAGTTGCAAAAAATTTGATGCTTATTAAAATGTTACCTTTAAAATTAAAAACTTTGAATACTTCCGAAGGCTTAAAAAACAAATATTCGCGATTTTATTTTTATTTTTTTTATAACTCTATTTGAATAGATACGACAAAAAAGAATTACATTCTCATTGCTACTTTTTTTGTTCGATAAGACAGTGTTATTAGATTTACACACAAATTTTTAAAATAAGAGCAATACATTATTGGTTTTGGAACTTTTAAAGCTTTTATGATCCATAATAAAAAATCCAGGGTCGTATTAGAAAAATGATGATGGCAGCTTAAAGACAAAACGTCGGTGTGTAAATATAATAAATCTTTCTTGTAGGACAGAAGAGGTAGTAATCAGAATGTGAAATTTATTTTGTTACATTTATTCAAATAGAGTCATAAAAACTAAAATAAAGTCGCAAATATTCGGTTTTTTCCAAAAGTCTTCGAACGTATTCGAAATTTCTAAGGTGGCATTTTAATTAGCATGAAATTGCGCAACTTTGCCTTCATTTAACCGACTTCGTATCTCTTCAAACTTCAAAGATCCCAATGATAAGGCTTGAATTTGGGAAACCCTGTACAATAGAGTTAAATTTAAAAAATTACGCAACATAATTTAATTTTTTTTTTATAGTTACGGCAGCAACGCGCTAGTAGAACAATGTGGCTCATACAATAGTTCAACACAAAGATATATAGATGACATTTTGTACAATCCCTGGTTTTTTGATAGACCTCCATATACACATGATACAGTTCTTATTCATTTAAATGAGTCAATTTCTTTTGGGGATAACGTACAACCTGTTCAGTTAAGTGAACTAGATGAACCATGGCCTTTTAGTAAACCCGGAACGATACTTGGTAAGTTACCGTTAACCAATTTACACAAAAGCAAACTTGATTTGATATGTACCGAGTGTCCAAAGAAGAAAGGACGCCGGCTGTATCTCGGAAACGGGGTATCGCACATCGTTAAGGCAATTTTTTTTTTAATGGCCACGACAAATAGCTGAAAATTATTTTCAAGTTTCATAAAGTACCGCGAGATGGCGCAACCGCAACGGTAACTTAAAAAACCTATTTTTCCCCAAAATTAGCTTGTATATGGTACAATTTTGATAACATCAGTAAAAACTCTAACCAATTTTGCATTAGTTTGGTTAAGGATTTTTGTCGTATTTCCAATAATAAGGGTGGGGGAAGATGATAAATAATGCAACATTAAGGTAGCTCTATCTACCACATCTTTTATTAAAAGTGATTCAAGTGGGTACTCGTTTAAAATAAAATGTAAAGCTCTTTTTAATTTCGTGGATGTTGGCTGGTTTGTAGTTTACCAACGAGAGAGCGCTGTTTATAAAAACCTCTGTTTTTCGAGACTTTCTCGAAAAAATTAAATAAGACGACATATTTTTTTATTGTAGATTTAAAAGAGGAAAAAAAACTACACTTTGGCATAAACCGCGTTTAATATTTGCTTTCCTTTTTTAGAGTGATTCTTAAGTAACCCGTTTTTCAAATTATAAATAATATTAACAATTAATCAAAACAGTCTTTGTGACAGAGTAAAATAATAATTACTGTAGACTTTATATACAGGGTGATTCCTAAGTTAACGCTTTTTTTTAACTGTGTATAGAACTTATTAAAATACACCACTTTTTCAGTTAACTTTTTGCAAAATACTGAAAAATAAGAAACTTACATTCATTTAGTGTGTCAAATACGGTCCTGTAGGAAATTTTTAATTTCATTTCGGGTGAACACAAAACTAAACTCGACGGGGAAAGTCTTCTGGCTGGAGGGCTTGGACACTTTGAACCAAAACAGAATACAACTGATTTTACCGCAATGTTGTCCACACTTTTTTTTTACTTAAACCGACCTGACTTGCAATTACCCGAGAAGTTGTTGTTGGATGAGCCCGCAACGGAAACCGTCACGCGACAATCTTGAACCAGCGCCCGTAGATTGACAAAACTCTATAAAAAAATCAGCAACATAATATGCACAAATTCATCGTTTTTGTATTGTGCCATTGTCGCGATTTAACAATAATTAACCCTTCCCTTACCTCGGCTTCGTCTGGTAAAAGCAAACCGATTAATTTTTAATGCGTGATTAACAAGGCAAAAAATAAACGTAAATAAGAAATAAACTCTTTTTCTGCCCAGACCCGCACTAGACACATTTTTAAATAGGTTTACATAGCTTTGTTATTTTTGAGTTTTTTTTTAAGTTATTTGAAAGAGTTGTTTATTTTAAGAAGTTGTATGCACAGTTAAAAAAAGCGTCAACTTAGTAATCTCCCTGTACTGAAAACTATTTTTAAGTTTGTAATTTATCTATTAGGGAACAGAATGAACAATGAATGAATGAATGAAAAAATACCGTGATTGGGGCATTTAATATTTTTAAATTATATATTAGTCAAGTAGGCTTTAAAATAAAATCAAGAACAAAAGATTAAAAAATGACATGACCTATTTAAGTTGACAGTTGTCAGTTTTAATTTTTAGTAACATTTTACTTTAAATACGGGGGTTTTTGGTGCGCTAATCACGAATCTAAAATCAGTTTTTTCCGGCAACCGATATCATCGATCGATAAAAGATGTGGCAGATAGAGCTTTTTGAAAGTTGCATTATTTATCGTCTTCCCCACCATTATTGTTGGAAATACCACAAAAAGTCCTTAACCAAACTGAAGCAAAATTGAGTAGAGTTTTAGATGATGTTATCAAAATTATACCCATTACCAACTAATTTTTGAGAAAAAATAGGTTTTATTAATTTACCTTGCGGTTGCGCCATCTCGCGGTAGTTTTAGAAACTTGAAAATATTTTCCAGCTATTTTTTCTGACCACTTTACTCCATGCTTAACCACCCGTTACAGGGTAAGTCAAGCATGGAGTGATTCAGTAAGTAACAGTTCATTGATCTCGTTTTAGTCCAATAAATGAAGGGACAAAGCTGTAAATAAATCTGTACAGTTTTCCTTTGTGGTGCAATTCTTAGGTCTTCGGGGATGCTTTCGAGCAAAAAAAAAGTTTATCAACATTAAAAGTTGGGAAAGGGGTGAAAATGACCCTTCAAGGCCCGAAAAATGGGTTTCCCGCTAATATCTGCCAAAATATGCGAATTGGAAAATTTTTGTTTAGACAAAAAATGAATATCGCTTTGTAATCTACAAAAAAGGTGCCCATAATTTTTTTCGAAAAGTTCATAGTTTTCGAGATAACGGGACCCAAAAGTCCCCTCATTTCTGCTGTCGCTCTACCGCTAGAATGCCGCTATTTTCATGGATTCATTTATAAGCGGGCGGAAGAATTGTTCCATTACTCGGACAATAATGTCCATTAAAACATTAAAAGTTCATCGGAATGGGAAAACTCGTACCTATCATTGCATATGAGTTTGGGTCCATTATGATTTTTTTGAATATTAAAAAAAAACCGGTCAGCTTTTTTTTCACAGGATTTTGAGAGTATCTCATTAATTTATTGAAATTTTTTGAAAAAATGATTGCTTATTAACATTTCTTTTTTTATAATGAGACCTTAGCAAGTGTTCAATGGTCCCAGAAAATTTCCTTCACCATCTTTCTTGCGTTTTGATAAAAAATTGTTTTGCCCATCTGCATTTTTTAGCCTACTACCACATCTATCTTGCCGTTTTCGCAAAAAATATTGGTGTTGCGAAAAAAATGGTAAAGGCCATTTTTGTTGATTTCGAGGCGATCTTCATTTTTTGTCTTTACAAAAATTCTCTAATTCGCATATTTTGGCAGATATTCGCGGGAAACTCATTTTTGGGACTTTGGGGGGTCATTTTCAGCGGGTTCCCATGTCGAAATCGTGATAAACTTTTTCTCGCTTAAAAGCATCCACAAAGACCTAAGAATTGAGCCACAACTGAAAACTGTACAGATTTACTTACAGCTTTGGATACTTTCAGGTCTTCAGTTACTGGCCTATTTGTTTTGGGAATTACATAAAAAACCGTTAAATACAAAAGACTTTGGGAATGTTAAGATGTATACTTTAATATTATTTTTAATTGTACGGAGTAGTTCAAAAAAAGCGTTACAAAAGTAATATAAGTTTTTTTTTCAATGGAACACCCTGTTTTTTAATTAATTTTTAGATTCTACCTAAAATTCTAAAATGTTTTGTTAATAATGTTATTTACCTAAAACTAGAAGTTTTTTTTAATAATTTTTTTTCAAAAAATATAAGATTTTACTCTTATAAAAAATTGACAGTACCGCCATTGTGTCTGAAGGTGGAATACTTATATTTAATACAAACGTTTTATAGGAATGACAAAAAAAATATTTGTGAAGAAAAAGTTAGATGCTACAGGGCATTCAAAACAAATTTTTACATTTTAACTAATTAAACTTTTTTAAATGACACGCCCTATATATTTTTGTTTTATCCAACAAATTGCAGGTTGGGGAACAAACGTTTGGGGTGAAGTCCAGAATAATTTACAAAAAGCTCAGATTCCACTTTATACGGATATTTATTGTTTAAATACAACACTTTGGAATGGTTGGGCCATACCTGATGTCTATGTAAGTAATTTGTGTTTTAATACAGAGTTCACGAAGACCATAGAATATAGCAATTCAATTAATGTATGAATAGACTTGCACAAAATTGTAGTTTGATTAATTTTTTTTATTGTCCGAAGCGTATCCACAGCTTTGTCTCGTATTTGGACTTTTGACTAGTGATAGGCCGAATCGGGTATTTTTGGTATTCAAGTATTTTAGTATTCGTTTAAAAAACATTCGAATCAATACTTAAGGGACTCGTATTGGTATTCGAATACTAATGCTAATATTTGAATACTTGATTAAACTTTTATACTATTCGGGATTAAGCGTCGATGACCTTTTTTGTCACGACAGGACAACTTAATATTCCCTTTTTTGTAATCGAATACCTAATGTGCTGGAATCATGAACTTGAGTATTGTTTGGATATTCAATATCCCAAAGTATTCGAATATTGTAATTTCGGTGCTCGAATATGTGATTACCGAGTCAGTACTCTAGTTCGCTTGACTCGGCCCATCACGAATTTGCTGCATGATCGGTATGATACGTTTCACAATAATTCGTTGATTTCTCGTTTTACCTATTACTGTTAGTCGTAAAACTCAATAAACTTTGGGTATTCGCATGTAGGTTCGGACTTAAAATTTCCCTTATTTATTATTGTACCTACTTTTTGGTATATGATGTAGGAATTATTGTGAAACGTACCATATCTTGTATTTAAGCTTTAAACCACTAGCGGCTCGTGAAAAGAGGCTTTGGAGCCTTTTCAAAAAAAGTCATAAACGTTCCATATAAATATCATTTTTATATTTACTATAAATAAATTACAAAAATATATGCTTACGCAAATATTTATTTAAAAAAAACATTATTTTTTTTAATTGATTTTCTGAATAGAGAACCTTTTAAAAATATTGTGTAAAAATTTGAAAGTAATGGAAACAAAACTAACCAAGATACAGTGGTTAGTAAGGTAAGCCAATAAAACTTGCTGATGAACGTTTTACTCCAAATTTTTTAGTGTTCAAAACTTTAAAGCGTTTTTCCTACAACTCACGTTTTCAAAATCGGTGGCCCACATAACTTCGAAACTACTGCACCGATCCGTTAAAAATCTTGAACCGTATTTCTGTACATAATTTACGAGGTAACGCTGGAAAGTTTTTTTTTCAAATTTCTTAATATTCCTTATTTTACACTAACAAATTAGCCGATTTTTTTCGCAAAAATCACGTTTTTTACTTAAAGTATTACTAAAAAGTAAGAAATTAAAATTTTGAAAAATCCTTCCGGCTTTTGATTTTAGATGATCCAGCACCTAATTGCATTGTAGCACATAAGTTTTGAGAAGAAAAATTGAAACTACTTGTTTCTATCCAAATAAACTTTTATTTTTTCAAACTTATTATATTATTAAATTAATCATTGCCATTTAAAAATAATTTAATTTATTGCCGCTAAGGGTCCGTTTTCTCCTATGACTCGTATAGTCCAAATTATACTCATTTGTAATGACGTCATTTTTGTTTATCTTTGTTTAGTATATTCCAAACAGCGGTGACAACAAATTTTTGAAAAAAATGGGTGTCTGATCATTATTCATTTTTTATATTTTTGGTTATGTAAAGTATCCGTCACTGTCAATCAAAAACATTGGTGTGTCAACTTGTTGTTATTTCGAAAAGCATAAAAAATGCCGAGAAAAAGATATAATAGGTATAATGAACAAACGCAGCGAATAATTTTAAATATATTGGCGTTTTTTCAACTGGAAAAGGAACAAGTCCGAAACGGAATCGCCCTTCAAACTGAGAATGTAATACAGCAAGTGGCAGATGCTACGAAATTGAGCCCAACGACGATAGCAAATATAAGGAAGAATGGGATAAAATTAGACCAGGATTACGCTTCCAATATGTCTTTCAAGCACCGCACCGCAAAAACCAAAATTACAACATATTTGAAAAATTTAATTCGGGACACAATTTATGCTATGTACGCCAGAAAAGAATATGTTACGTTGGCAACAATAAAACAAAAGTTTAGGGAAGAATTTGAATATTTTGAATTTTCCATCGATTCCTTAAGAAGATGGATCAAAAGTATAGGCGTCCGGTGGAAAAAATCTAATAATAGAAATTATTTAATGGACTTGCCAGATATTGTTCATAAAAGAATACATATTTTTATCAGCTTATAAAAGTACAAAAAAATTAAAAAGTAGGTCCAATAGGATAGTTTGGGAGCTATGATGGCCCTTCAAAGACTCCTGGATCTCTCAAAAAATCGCAGCGAAGCAATGTAAGAAATATATGAAAAAGTTTTATTTTCAACCATCCTCCCGAGTCCTACCGCCTGACGAGTCCTAGCAGTTTACGTTTGCAGGGCTTAATACTCGTGTTAGTTAAATTAGGTGAATTAGGTTAGGCTAGGTTGATTATGTTTAGTTAGGTTAGACTTGTTTTGGTTAAAAAAACGCGTTTGCAAGTAAAAAACGCAAACGGCTAGGAATCGTCAGGCGATGGGAATCTGGCGGATGGTTAGGAATAATTTCAGTGCAGCAATATATAGCATAGGAATGCAAAATATTAATTTGACGTATTTAAGGATTATTACAGATTTTGAAGCTCATATTGCTTCGCAGTGAATTTCTGGGAGACATTCTCACGTGGCGTACCTCCCATTTCTCCCAAACAATCCAAATAATTTTTTAATTTTTTTTTTTAAAAAATTTAAAGGTTGGGCTTTATGAGGGAATTTGACTGTAAGTACTATGTGCATGGAACATTACCTATTTCTGATGTTTAAGAAAAATTAAGTTAACTTATATTTTTTAAGGTCAACGTTATATTGTGGTCCACGCCGGAACCAAAGATGGCTTCATCAAGGGCGCGGATCTAATATTTAAAAGTGGATTAAAGACGGGGGATTATCATGACAATATGAATAGGAAAAACTTCGAAAACTGGTTTAAAACTCAGCTGGTTCCGAATCTTCCACCAAAGTCATTAATAATCATGGACAATGCAAGTTACCATTCTGGTTTATTAGAAGAAATCCCGAGAAAATCTTGGACAAAGCAGAGACTGATCGAATGGTTGAATAAAGAGAACATTAACTTTCCAGAAAAGGTCATGAAAGATCAAATATGGAATATTGCGCGCAAAAACTCCCTAATGAAAAAAAATACTACCTTGATGAATATGTTAAACCTTTAGGACACAAAATTTGCGACTGCCACCATACCATTGCCAGTTTAATGCAATTGAAATGGTATGGTCGGAATGTAAACGAAAATACGATCAATATATTTCCAATCTTAAGGGGTCACCTTCAGAAGTTCTGGCTACATGGGAAAGGGTTATAAACGAAATTTCTATAGATCAATGGCAAAAATATGTAATTCATACAGAAAAGGTAATTCAAGCGGCTTGGGAGGCAATACGAGTGTGTGATGCCTCTGATATTCCGCCACTTGTAATTACGACTAACGCAGACGACGACGACGAAGACATTATCTCTGACTTTAGTTCGGACTCTGACAATACTGACGAGACTGATTGAGCTTTTGTGTGCTTGCAAATTTTATTTCATGATCGTCATTTAAGTATTTAATCCTATCGTTACAATTACATTAACTTGGCAATGCAATATGTTTGTTTTTTTTTGAGTTTGTATTTTTATTTTTTGGATTTATATTTACATTTTGATGTGTTAACATATTCATCCAGGCAGTATTTTTTTCATAAACAAGTAAATTAAATTATGAGTATTTGAAATTTTCCCTGAGGTTAAAATAATTTTATACCATTCTTCCTATTATTCACAATTTTTGTAAGCTCAGTTTTGGTACATCTACTGCTCGTTGTATTACATTCTCAATTTGAAGTGCGATTGCGCTTCAAACTTGTTCCTCTTCTAGTTGAAAAAAAGCCAATATATTTAAAATTATCTGCTGCGTTTGTTTATTATTCATGATTAATCATATTAATTGTTAATTGTTACTAAGTTTGTTAATAAATAAATACTACAAGATTATTTTTATTTTTTGAGATTGAAAGTGTATAGACGAATGTAAAAATGATAATATACTGCTAATGGCCGGTTGCACCAACAATTTTAAGGAACCATTAGGCTCCTTTCACACGGGGAGCTTCACGTCTCTCACTCCTGAGGGAGAGGAAGGCTCTTAGCACCAAAATACAACGAGTCCAATGGAGCTTTCAAACGGAGAGCGGGAGCCGCCACGTATCGGGAGACGAGAGCCCTCACGTCTCCTGCATCTCGAGCCGGGAGTCGCGTCAGGCAGGTAGGGGCGAAAAGAGCTCCTGTATAGGAGCGAGAGACGTGAAGCTCCCCGTGTGAAAGAACCCTTAGCGTTATTTGTTCCTTAAATCTCCAATGTAGCCAATCAGATTGCTTGTTTGGCCATTTTAAGGAATACCTTGTGCTAAGGGTTCCTTAAAATTGTTGGTACAACCAGCCCTAAATCATCATTTGTTAATTTCTGAACGTATACAAAAAAACATAACAGACTATGAATTTCTGAACGCGACAGTAAATTTTCTAACCTAATATTGATTGACAAAAATGTCTAATTATTAATTTACGACATACGTTTTTTCTCACCTGGATAACGTAACTACAAATGAGTATAATTCCGACTATAATATATGCCTAACTGGTCTCATGAGGCTTTGGACATCATGTATATTTATTTCGCCTACTTTTTGGAAGATTCGCTGCCGAAGTTCTTGTTCGTTTTGTGATTCCCAGACGTTATCGTAGACTTTTGAGCCAATCAAGCCCAACAATTGACCTGGCTTGGGGGACATTAGGGGGGTTATCAATCCTGGCCACATACGGAATATTTCTTGCTTTTAGCCAGTCAAGTGTAGCTCTGGCATAATGCGCTGATGCCAGATCTGGCCAAAACATATAATTTCCATCCTCGTGATGTACGTTGATAAAATTAAGCGATTTAGTTAAACAATCTCTGATGTAGAACTCAGCATTCACTGCCTCTCCTCTTACATGACCAACAAAAGGGCTGGATACACATCTTTCTGATATGGCACACCATACCAATTCTTTATCTGAAAACTTAGCTTTGGCTTTATATCTAACTTCATTTGCGGTCTCTTCTATATTGTCAGTGTAAAATCCAGAATTTCCTCGTAGTTCTGCATGGCAATGGGTGAAATATTTTTCATCGTCCATGACAATCGATCTGTTATTCGCAAAGTGAACTCGCCTTAAATTAAGACAGCACCTGGGTATTCTTGCTAGCTGAATATCAGTATATTTGGGTGCCTTTATTCTTTTTCGATATTTTAAACCACTTCTAGCAATATACCGAGAAACAGTTGCGTTGGAAATTCGGAACCGAGGACCAACCTTTCTGGTAGACTGCCAACGACATTTTTCACTATTCCAACTAATCTTTCCTGCTGGGCATCAGACAACTTCAGTGGTCGACCACTTTTTGGGATATTCATGCATGGGATTCCTTCTTCACATTATTTATTATTATATTATATTGGTGAATTTTGAAATATTTTTGCCTTGAAAAATCCTTACAATTTCTTTTTTGGGCATTTGCCAAACTAGTTTATAAATACTTTTTTAAATATCTAGCTTGTATGCCATTGCGAAATAAATTATAAAAACTATGACATATTTATTAAAATGGCGAGACCATAGCAACTGTAAATTCCAAGGATCACTTGGTATACGTCATCTTTATTTCTGCGAAACACCTGGAATTTTTTTCTTAAAACTTCTGTAACAGGGGTTAGTTATGAGGTGCACGGCAATTTTACTTTTTTTCGAGACGCTTTCATATAATTGTTGCCATTGCCATATTTTTTTATGAAAACTTTACTTAATTTTTTTCGAACGTTATACTTTAATGAAGCATTAGTTTTAATAAATAGATTTTAACTGTGTCGTCTAAAAAATCGAAAAAATTTACTTTTTTGCACAAATTAACGCAAAAAATATCCGCTCAAATGCGATGCGAAGCAGAAAAAGCACTTGCAAAAACTACTCCCGGCCCAGCAGTCTATCTGGCGGGGAAAGGGCAGGAGGGAAGTTTGTGGCTTGCCCTCGATAACTGGATTTTATATTTCTCCACTGTGACTAGGTTCTCAAAAATACGCCCATGGGCGGTGAAGTCTGATTTATGCAATATACATCGGTTGCCATAACAACATGACGACGCCGCGGCTTTTTTTGGGGCTCCCGCTTATTTGCCCATCATCTTATATTCGAATGTTTAGTCCCACTTTCGCATTGAAAACCATCAGGCTTTTTTTGTAACCAATGAAGACACAATAATAATTTAGGCATTTAAGAAAATTGTTCAGGAAAACATATTTTTGAGAACAGTTATAAAGAATAAAAGTTCGTCTTAATTATTTTATTTTTATTTTTAGGTACAGAAATGTGGTGGAGAAATAAACAGTACCTATTACTGCAACGCTGATATTGGTGGACCACTTTTAGTAGATGGAAAACAATACGGAATAATGTCTTATATCCTTACTGATCCAAGTAGTTCTAACGTTTGTGGTAAATACCTGGGAATATTTTCTCCTGTAGCTTACTTTCGACAGTGGATCAGAGATACTACTGGTATATAAATTGAACACATAACAATTTGGAATAGTGCATCGCTGTTTTTGAATTACAAGTGTAATAGTGCAATAGTAACCCGGCTTGTTTCTAAACAGACGACAATAAATACATGTATATTTTTATTTGTATTTTTTTTAACATAGTTAGTAACCACAAAAAACCAAGCCTATAAGAGAACCGCATGAATTTTTTTTATATTGTTCTGAACTATAATCACTTTAAAGCTGCACTGCTGCCTCAGCTCAGCGGGTTCGAATTGCATTTTCTTACCTTAAAAAAAATTGTGAAAAATCGTTTTTTTTTTTAATTAACTCAAAAACTACTGACTTTAGGAAAAAATGGTATATAGTCAAAATTATTGGTCTAAAAAAACTACGTCAGTTTTTTTATATAATTTTTTGAAGCCGTTTTAGTTTTTAAAATACTAAAGATTTAAATTTAAAATAAAAACTTAAATATCCTAAAAAAAAAGAGTTACGAAAAAATATAGTAGGCAAAAAATATGCCTTCTGGTTAGCTTAATAAAAATAGTTATATACTCACTTTTAATAAAATAAGTAATAATGAAGATATAAGCAAAAAAGTGATTTTGGACATTAAAAATTTCGCTAATAATATTTTATTGGTACAAGTAAGTATGCCAGCTCCGAGCCATTTAAAAATTAATTCAAAATGTTCTATTTATTAAATGAAACAAACTAATACATATGTGCCTCGAAGCAATGGGGGATAACCTAGTGGCACGGATATTTTATTTAATTTTTTTGATCCAATAACTGTACCCATACCTATCCACTTAAAACTTTAACTAAAATAATATTTAAATTTTATTTAATTGAAAAAAAATAATAACTGCCTTCTCTATCTTGGTGTTATATACCTGGCAGGACGCTTAACATTTCTTGATCAATGCTTCTATGAGTGTAGTTCCAGTAAGGACCAAAATCACTTTTTTGCTTATATCACCTTTAATACTTATTTTATTAAAAATATGTGTATTATCCTTTTTATAGAACCTACTAAAAGGCACATATTTTTTTACATTTTTTGTAACTCTTTTACTTTTTAAGATATTTGCGTTTTTATTTAAAACTTAAATCGTAAATATCTCAAACACTAAAAGGGCTAGAAAAAAATGTATTTAAAAAACTTACGAAGTTTTATTAGACCATCAGTTTTGATTATATACTTTTTTTCTCAAAATCAATAGTTTTTGAGTTATATTATAAAAACCGATTATTTACGATTTTTTTAAGGTATACAAAATGCAATTTCTACCCGCTGAGCTAGGGCAGAAGTGGGGCTTTGAATTGACTATTGTTTAGAGTAATTCAAAAATATAATTTTGTGGTTCTCTTATAGGCTTGGTTTTTTGCGGTGGCCTCCCTGACTATAAACCAAATAACAAGCTTACCAACCCCATTACTTAAATAATAAATGAGTTTTAATGTTGTAAATAAGACATGACATTTAATAACACCTAGATACCACCGTTAAATTAAGCATAATTACTCCAGAATCATTTATTAACCCTAATTTCAATATTAGTCAAGAAGGCTTGAAAATAAAAACAAGAACAAAAGATTGGAAAACGACATGACTTATTTAAGTTGACAGTTGTCAGTTTGATATGATTTTTATTTGAATTTCTCATTCTTTATGTAGATTAGTAGATTAGATTCTAAGAAGGCACCACCTATTTAAAAATGGGATTAAAACAGATAACTGTTAACTTAAATAAGTCATGTCGTTTTCCAATCTTTTGTTCTTGTTTTTATTTTCAAGCCTTCTTGACTTATATTTAAATTAGAGTTAATAAATGCCCCAATCACCGCATTTTGATGTTTTCGATTGTTTATTCTGTTCTCTAGTGGATACAATACAAACTTTAAAATTGTTTTCAGTATTTTTTTTACTCTACAGTAATTATTCTTTTACTCTGTAACCAAGTCTGTTTTGATAAATTGTTAATATTATTTGATTTGAAATATTGGTTTCTTTTAAATAACTCGAAAACAAATGCAGATATTAAAACGCGGATTTTACCAAAATGTAAACATTTTTTTCTTTTCCAAACCTACAATAAAAAATTATATTGTTGTTCTTAACTTTCTCGAGAAAATCTCAAAAAACGGAGATTGCCTTAAACAACACCCTCTAGTTGGCGAACTACGAACTAGCCGACACCAAAAAGGACGACATTTAAAAGGCCTTTAAATTTTCTTTTTAACGAGTACCCACTTAAACCACTTTCCATAAAATATGTGAGAAAGCTATTAAAAGTGGCATTATTTATCAACTTCCACCACCTTTATTGTTGGAAATACGACAAAAAGTCCAAAATCAAACTAATACAGAATTGGTTTGGGTTTTTGCTAATGCTGCCAAAATTATACGTAATAGTAGCTAGTTCTAGAAAAAAAATAGACTTTTTAATTTTCTGTTGCGGCTGCGCCATCTCGCGGTAATTTTAAAAGCTTGAAAATAATTTCCCGCTATTTCTCCTGACCACTTTTACAAAAAATATCTTTTTCCCAACGCGGTGCGACAAATAGTGTAGAAGATACAGCCGGCGTCCTTTCTTATTTGGACACCCGGGACGTAATCGGTTGGATTTTGAGGTTAGGATTTTTTTCCTCTCAATTGGTTTTGCAAAATAGGAGTAAATCACGGGTGCCGAAAGTAGTGTAACGGCTGTGGATGGACATTATTTGTGACTGAAAGTTTTGGATCAAATAAAAACCCAAATCTGATCGACCATATTGACATAAACTCAGTCAATGTTTATGATCATTAAGAGACAATGCACAAGGGACAGTGCCAACCTTGGCAGAAAATAAGTAAAGGATGACCATTCGCAGATTTTTTCGCTACAGCGATCATGACTTTGTGTTTAAGGCAATAAACTGGAAAAGATTTTTGGCGCGCCAATTCAATAATAGTTTAAGGACCTGTAAAAAAATATCTTTATTACCCCGCGGTTATTTTTCATTAGAGTGACCTTCTATCGTCAGTAAAAATGTGGATAAGATTAATCCAGCCGAAAAAAAGATCATTGATGTGAAAGCTAGAAGAAACCATCTACAATCAGTAGTGTACATTGACTATAAATAGTGGGAGGGCCCAAATGCATGATTAAAAAATTAACCAAAACAATACGTAGAGTAAGAATACAGTAAAACATTTAATTATTTACATTGTTTTAAAAAGTGAAAGAATCTCCCCCTAGCCTCTCCCAATAAATGCCACTGGTGATAATAAATAATGCTAATTTTGGTACAAAAATTTAATATTTCCCGTCCAAGTTTTCAGAAACGCTACTAAAAATAAAAGATGCCATATTTGACGGTTTTTATAGGAGCCTAAGGGCGAGCTTAAAGCAAACAACACATATTTTAACAAACCTCAAATTCCATCCAGTGAGTCTGTTATACCCAAGGAAGTTTAAAGGTGTATGGAAGCCCAATACTGTAGAACAGAATTGTCCAAGCGTGCAGGGCAGCGGGAATAGGGGGGTTGGCCCCGCGGAATTTGCGCAATGAATAGTAGGTCAGGGCCGGATTTCCATAATTCTTTGTTACTATCTATAAAATTGACATCATCAAATGTCAAATTCCAACATTCACTTTTTTTATTTTTTTGTACAAAATTGTTGGTTATTAAAGGATACTACTATAGAGTATTTAAAATTATTGAGTAATATTAGATTTTATATCATCTGATATAATATGGAAAGAATAGATGGCGCCACTTTACTGCCTTCTATTTAAATGGTCAATATTTTTGGAAGTTTTGTATTTTTACCGAAAATCTTTGTAAATAAATAAAAACACGATTTTTTAAAATAAATTTCAAACATTGTATGATAGTATTATGTACTTATCACCAATTTTGTGATAAAAGAAGGGCAAGATAGTGTAAATGAGTTTAATCTAATCCTAAGATTCTCGTTGTACATTAAAAATGAAAATTTTTATAACTGCTTTTTAGGCATATACTTTTCACTAATAACAAACATTCATGAGACAGAATAACAGTGGTTAAAAATGTTTAGTAACCTTTGGTATCTGAGTATCCATTGTAACAGTATCCGATAAATATTATGTGTGTACAGTATGTCGAGCTTAAAAAGTTGATAATGCAAGATTAAGAAACCAAAAATCTAATTTATTTTTAAACAAATGGTATTTTCTCGAAAGTTGCCTCCTCTCCGATTTTGATCAAATTTGGTATACAGGGGTTTTTGGGGCTCTGATTACAAATCTGAAAAAATATCTTTTCGGCAACGTTTCGTTTCCGAGATCTTCATCATCAAAGTTGAAAATTAAACTAACCTCATTTTCACTATATTCTCCCTTCTTTTTGTACACAATTCTTGATTTTTACACTAAAGTGGCACACGATATTTTATAAACACCTTTTAAAACCTTGTATTTTTATTTATTTTACATCTTTTTTCCATTAAATTGCGAACTTTTAAGTTCAAAGGCAGCAGCCATATTTGCTGTGTGTGAAAAAGGTGTAAAATAAACATAAAAAAAGTTTTTAAAAGGTGTTTGTGAAATATTGTGTGCCAATTTAGTGTAAAAATCAAGAATTTTGTGCAAAACAAAGGAGGAATAGTGTAAATAAGGTTAGTTTGATTTTCGATTTTGATGATGAATATCTCGAAAACGAAACATTGCCGATTTTTTTTTTTATATTTGTAATCAGCGCCCCAAAAAACCGTACCAAAATTGTACTTCCTTTCATTTAACTAGAGGGACCTGTATATATTAAAATTTGCCTGGTCTGTAATCAATAATTTTGATCCTTTAAAAGAGTGTACTAAATTATTAAATGAAATAAAAGTACCTAAATGTACACCTTATTTCTTTTTAATAATCTACAGAAATACACAAACATTGTGGAAATCATCTAAAAGATAGTTAAGATTGCCTTACTTTTCTTACTAATATTTCTTATGAAATTTTCATTTTCTATTATTCATAATTGATATAATTATTATTATTTATTCGGTTACCTAACGTTACGTCTTATAAGAAGCACCTAATTTAAATATAAAAAATACTTACCTAAAGTTAAAAAGACGGGTATGTTACCCTTGAATTTACAAGACAAAACCATACAACCTCTAGTCATTTTGTTACGATATTATAAGTAACAAACAATAAACACAAAATTATAGTCACAAACAATCGAAACTAATACGGCTCTCATAAAAGTATAATGTGTTGCCTAACTACACACTGATTTATCAGTGTGTAAGTAGGCAACACATTAAATTATTTCGTGGAATTTCGTTATTGCGCAAAATCGGCGGGGCCAACTCTGACAGTTATATTCATATTGGGCTGAACATTTTTTGATCGAATGGGCCATATCATTGGGCTTCCATACACCTTTAAACTTCCTTGGTTATACCCACTAAACAAGACATGGGGACTAGCTAAGCCCGGCCGCGGTGGGTTCGAAGCAGACACTTTTTTTGGTTACAAAAACCCGGCAGACATTGCAACCTTTCCTCTAGCGCGAACAGGTATAAAAATCGGGATGATTTTAATAGTATTTTAACAAGTTTGCCGTTTTAATTTTTGTAGTATAGACCTCTGCGTTGTCTGGTTTAAGCTGGCTCTTAGACTATAAGATTCACCCAATGTAAACACTGTACGCTCTGAAATGCGTTCCCCAACCTTTGCAGAATTATTATGTTATCATAAAAAAAGCTTTTTGTATTACTAAAACTTAATGTAAGTTTTAAGTTAAGTTTCAGGTAATCTAACAGATAGAACAGTACATATTACTTACATTTCTTTAATCAACGCTTCCGTCTGCATATATCGGGCCTTCTTTTACCTCAAATTAAATATTTAAGGAATTTCTCCTATAACACTTCTTTAAACTTTTGGAGCACTTGAAGCTGGAAACTCAGAACTTTCGATTGCGCCGAACAACAACTTTAGCTATAACTTTTAAAGTAATTCGAATTTCGAAAAATCCTTTTAAGAAGATATTCCTAAATATCTAAACTATCAAAATATGAAAAAAAAAGATTTTTTCAGCTTTACAGACTAGAATACCCTCTAAAGCGAGCCAAAATTTTCAAATTTTGATTTTACCATTTTAAGTTTAACCCAAAAAGAGCACATGGCTCCTTTATTACTTTTTTGATAGCACTAACAATTACGGAAATACCCTTTAAAAGTGTTGAATATGGGACACCCTGTACACGTGTTATCCATTTTTTAATAGCGATAAGAATAATAGTTTAGCTTATCGTCCAAATTCATTAATATGTGTGAGATATTGATCCCAAGAACCTTTTGTTAATAAAGCTTATCGAAAGCAATAAGAGAGGTTATTAAATGTTAATTATAATTATTGATCTGCTTTATAACCCAAAATTATTAGTTAAAAAATTATGGAATGTGCTGAACTGATAAAAAAATATAGGCATGTGGCAGATTAAATATATAATAACATACAAAAAGTGATAATACCCACAAAAATCACTTAAATCAAAACAAATATCTTTAAATAAAGCACAAACTTCTTTTCATAAAGGAAAAACTTTTTTTTTAATAAGTATTGATGAAGCACGTTTGCATAAAGAAGAAAACTGAGCCATACACCCACAACTTGAAACTTCTGTTAGGAATTTACGAGTCCTATAAATAGTCCAGTAAATAAAGGGACAAAGCTGTAAATAAATCTGTACAGTTTTTCCTTGTGGCGCAATTCTTAGGTCTTTGGGGATGCTTTGGACCGAAAAAAGTTTATCAACATTTACATGTAGGAAAGGGCTGAAAATGGCTCCTCAAGGCCCGAAAAATGGATTTTCTGCTAATATCTGCCAAAATATGCGATTTGGAGAATTTTTGTTTAAACAAAAAATAAAGATTGCCTTGTAATATACAAAAATAATTTTATAATTTTTTTCGAAAAATTGATAACGACACCCAAAAGTCCCCTCATTTCAGTTGCCGCTCTACCGCTAGAATGCCGCTATCTTGATGGATTCACTTATAGGCGGGCGGACGAATTGTTCCATTACTCGAGCACTAATGTACATTTTTTAATCATTTTTCATTCATCAGAATGGGAAAACCCGTACCTATCATTGCAGTTGAGTTTGGGTCCATTCTGATTTTTCTAGAAAATTACAAAAAGCGGTCAAAGTTTTTTTTTACAATATTTTAAGAGTATCTCATTGATTTATTGATATTTAAAAAAAATGGTTTGTTATTAACATTTTTTTTTTATAATGAGACCTAAGTAAGTGTTCAATGATCCCAGAAAATTTCCTTTACCATCTTTCTTGCGTTTTGATAAAAAATTGTTTTGCTTATCTGCATTTTTTAGCCGTTTCCGGCTATCTATCCAGTGTGGAATGTTTTTGCGAAAAATATTGGTGTTGCGAAAAAAAAATGGTAGGAACCATGTAGATTTCGAGGTGATCTTCATTTATAAACATAGATAGTTATACCTACTTTCCCATACTAGTGCGGGAAAAATTACTTTTCGTCATTAGTGCGAAAAAGTAACACTTTCCGAACTTAATACGAGCACGAAAGTAGACAAGTATGCACGGTCGTAGAAAAAAAATATTTTTATTAATGGCGTCTCCTGTTCGATAGGTTCACAAAATTTTTTTTTTTACATAAATTGTTTCCTAAATATGTCCAAAATATGGTGGTAAAGTGATTTTATAAAATTCAAAGCCATTATAAAGATACAGCAGTTAGAAGAGGCAGGTGTTCGAAGCGCTGAGCTGAGCGCTGAGGGTTCTGTCGGCTTGATACCTAAAGGTGGCTGTGGGTCTGTAGGGTAACCTGCGCTGATTTGCGCCGTTTTGCGCTACCCTGTACAAGAGCGAACACGATCCGGCAAATGTCGGTATATCAAAGAAAAGCAAATATTTCTGCGCGTTTCGTTTGGCCTGGCAAACATTTACGCTGTGCATTTAATTGTTTTTAAGTTTCTAGGTGAATTATAAGTGCTACATTTGAATAGACACGTGAGGCTTTTGAAAAATTGAGTGAACTCTATCGTCAAAAACTGGAAATGTGGGATTCCAAAAGTATTAACTATCTCATGATAAATAAAAAGCATAATGTTTGGAATAATATTTCTTCGAAAATGGGAATAGATGTCGATGCTGTAAAATCAAAAAATTAGGCCAGGTCAAAAACTGTAAAGTCACAGCCAATCTTTTTTTAGGAGAGATGGATTCCCTATAGTTTGTATATTTCTTTTGTATTACTGGCGGCTCAGTTAAATTTAATAAGATTTTAAAATCCTTGGACGACATCCGGCAAATTTTCAAACTGTCCTATGAACCTATCACTCAATAGATGTGTTCCACTATACACTGATCTATTTTTAAGCATCGGTGTTACCCAATGCAGACGTTGTGTGTTTCTTCTTCTTTTATTTAAGTGATTAATAACAATGACAGCAGCAGCACTTTTAACTTTTTTGGAATACTCCATATCTATTATATCGAATCGCGTTCACGTATTTTTCTTTGCGGTTTTCTGCTCCGCTTTGCGACGAAACTACGGCTGTTTTTTGGCACAGATCAGCGCAGAGCGGAGCAGCGCGTTTGGTCTGAAGCCACCTTTAGACCCTTTTATACAAATGTATGGTTATACAAGTACAGACAAGTTTAAACAAGTTTGGGAAAAAATTGGTGTAGTTTATTACGTTGTAAAATTTATTTTTGTCTTGGTATCGCAGATTAATGGTTAGTTAGGATTTTTATAGTATACCTGTACTTGAAACTTTAAACGCGTTTTTCTCAAACTATGTTTGTCTCAGCACAATGCCGCCGCTTGTTTTTATTTCAGATAAGCCAATCAGCTGATTTCGTGGAGGGAGTGAGGGTCCATATTTTCGAGGTAGGTGTCTAGTAGAGCGCTATATAACTTTGGTTCTAATAAATATTTTTAGTTAAAAATTTATATGTATACTCTTGAATCACTTATAAATAAATAATAGATACTTTAAAGTTCTATCTCTTCATTGCTACTCAAAAAAAAACCTCAAAAAATGCATAAAAATAAGACCGTAAAACATTTTATTATCAAAATTAGAAAACTAGAGTTATTTAGCATACAGAGTCTATCTCGAGCTATGTACTGTACACAATTTGGCCCACAGTATGTTTATAAATTATTTATGGCGAAGGCGTAACATGCAAGTCACCAGACTCGGACTTTGGTCCGGCAGTGCAGCAACCGCGGTTTGCAGTCGCTCCATAAATCTGTCAAACGCATTTGCTATACGGGCCGATGCCATCCCGTCGCGACGTCCGGTCCAAATTACTGCCGATGTATGCTATTGCCATCGTGGGAAACCTCACTTATTAGAGTGTTAGCCCTATATAAAGGGTGATTTTTAAATTGAGTCTTCACATTACAATCTAAAATATTTTTGACATGCCACTGTGTTTGTCAACGGCAACGTAAGATATCCAACCAAAAAGTTAAACAAAAGTAGTCATGGAATAATATACGCAAGAACAATGTGTTGACCGATCGAAGAATTTCGTGCTTAACGTGAATTTTTGGCGCGTAAAATCGACCTTCTAAGAGGACAAATTGGAATGTGGTCCAAAAATTTTAACAAAGTGGATCAACTCAACAACAAACTCCAAATAACACAGGAATTAAAACCTCGAGACCATAAACAGTGGTTGGTTGGTTATTTGTTTTTGGCTCTGGCCTTTTACGGTTCCATTTGCCAGCTCATTAGGGGTGGCCACGTGTTTGTCTGGCTCGGAATCATCACATGGCCACTAAAAAATCTATAGACTATCTACTTCATACCAATGCACATTTAGATGCAGCAAAATGCAGTCCCGAAATCCAAGTATAACCGGTTTCTGTCAGAGCGCTTTTCTGCCCCCACGAGTATGTACTCTACGACCGCCGGTTGGTCAATGTCACCACCTGTTATTCTAGAGCGAAAGGTTTAGGAATCACTCCGTACTTAAATACCACACTATTACGGCACTAATAAATGGCGGAAGGAATTTCTCCCTGGTCCCCGAGGATTAAGCACGATTGATTCGGCTCCTCTCACCGCCTTTTCCGGAAAAGCCTTGTAGCTTCCAATCGCACGCGCTCACTGGTCGGAGGTCAAACAGAAAGAGAATTTGGAATTTGGTTGGTTGCTTAAATTCTGTGGAATAACTGATAAATTACAAAACAAAATCAGCAGGGAGTTAGTAAACACATCACAACATTGGATTAATCTCTTCTCGTGCCCGCGCAGCGGAGAAGCTTACACACAGAAGTTACGTAGGATAGGAATAGGATGGTGACAGATGAGCTTATGCTAAAACAAAAATTTATAGATAAGTCATATTAATTGTTAGAAACTGATTAATCAATTTAATTGACTTAAAGTTAATCTTTGCCAATACAGTTCTTATATTAAGGGGAGTGGATAATCCCGTTTTTCTAAATTCTTCATACATGTTGAGGTTAGGGACTTTATTAATTGGACATTCAAAAAATATACGATCTAAGTTTTCAACTTGGCCACATTCACACGTTCTTAATACCAATCTTATACAAATGACTCCTACATAGGCAATGACCTGTTCTCATCCTAATTATGGTAATTTTTTTTTGTCAATATGGCTAAATCTGCTGAACCATTTATTTATGGATATATCATTATTAATTTCCGAATACCATTTTCTTTTATTTTAAATGACTCTTTCCATCGTTTATTGTATTTATCGTATATTTTTTCTTTGATTAAGGGTAGCACTTCTTTTTTGACTATATCCGAAGTTTTGGGAATATCGAGGTCTCTACCAATATTTGCCAATTTATCAGCAGTTTCATTGCCCTGGATGCCAGAATGGCCCGGAATCCAGGCAAACAAAATATTGTTGCCGCTGTCGTTAGCTTCCAACAGCAATTTATTCGTAACTAGGCATAGATAATCGTTAGAGGATTTCATTTTGGTCTAATTTAACTTAAAATTTGCACTCTGAGAGTCTATAAATATGATGGCATTATTTATTTTTTTCTGTAGAAGTTCCTGGCTGCTTCACAGATTGCTAACATTTCTGCTCTACATATGCAGATTTCTCTAGGTATACTAGCTAAGAAATTGTATTTTAACTCGGGGATATGAATTTCATAGCCAGGTTTTGTAGAGTTTTTGGTTGCATCTGACTAAGCAAAAATATAACGCTGTTTGAGATTTGCAGTAGCAAGTGAGAATTGTTTTTCAATACCCATATCATTTTTGTTCAACTGTACTATCTATTTTAAAAATAGGCAATTTGTTGGCAATGTATACTTTGCTGTAAAAAGGAAGAAAGAAATTAAGCGCCTGTATTAAGTATGGGAGTCTCTGTTTCTCCAAAAACCGAAGCTTTTTGAAGTTATTTTTTTTATCAACAAGATGGAGATAAGAGGGTGGTTCGAGATGCACACAATCTTAGCTATGAATTTGTCCGCCAGTAATAAACAGTGCCGTTTTTTTGCTGCATAGATATGAGAAAAGGGGTAAATTTTTTAATGAAAATTACCTTTAGCGATGAGGCACATTTCCACGTTGGTGGTGGCTTCGTAAACAAGCAAGTGTCGTATTTGGAAATTGGAAACTCCAAGAGAGATTGTTGAAACGGAAATGCATCCTTAAAAGATCAGTTTGGTGCCTTTTGGTCGGAGACGTAATTGGCCTATTTTTTTTCGAGGGATTATGCGGAGAACGCTCTTACGGTTAATGGCTTTCGTTATCGGAACACGATAACAGATTTTTTGGGGCAGCCGGAAGATATGGATATCAAAGATTCTGGTTTTAATAGGACGGTGCCACCTACCACATAGCAAAAGAAAGAATACAGTTACTGCACGGCAAGTTTCCCCAGGGCACTATTTCACATAACGGTGACATCAATTGGCCGCCGCGATCGTGTGATTTACCTCCAGCAGATTTTTTCCTTTGGGAGTGTTAGAAGAGCAGAGTATACAAAATTATATATTAGACGCGAAATGGCCGTCATAGAACCTGATTTGTACCGCAGAGTAGTCGAAAATTTTAACAAACGGATTTTACGTCATTTCAAATGAGCCGCGGCGGACATTTACATGATATCATCTTCCACACATAATTGTAATAAACTAACCTTAAAGGGCAAATTATATTTTTTTATATTTTTTAACTTCTATATTTTTAATGTGGAAATCCAAAATGCATCACACAGTTCGACTTTTCCTTTAAAACATCTTGGCTGTGAGTTCTTGTGTATGACCAAGCAAGCTAAAAGCGTTTTATAGATATTTAACAAACAAGGGTGTAAATAATGGCGATTAATGATCAAGATAGCGCGTTAAAGGTTAAGATCATTAATCGCCAAGTAATGCCTAAGTTAGTTACAATATTTTTTAGGCGATCGCTTCGATATTAAATTGTAAAAATCATAACTTTTTTAGATTTTTTTTTCTAAATATATTTGGGTAGTAATCAACCAACCTTACGAACGTCAGAATGTTTATATTCGAATGACAAGGTTATGTCAATTACAAAGCACAAGTAAATAAGAAAAAATAATTTAAAAAAATGGTAATTTACCCCTTGCAAATTAACACGGATTTTGATGCCAACATAACGGAGCTCCTGCACGCAATACTAGAGCAATCTATTAATATTTAATTGATATTTTTTGGCATAATTAGATAGGTAATGTACAAACTATTAGGTGACTGACAAGGTCCTCTGACCTAACAGTTTTAAATTAGTTTTACTGGTACACAGAATTAAAAACACTTAAAAGAAGATATATTTCTACGACTGTTAATAGTTTAATTAGACGCATGCCTCTATGTATTCAAGAGAAAGGTCATCATTTTAAATCCTTTTTTTTCTCTGATTGTGAAAAAAGTTAGTATTTTTTGCACGATTCACTATGCGAAGAGTTTAATGTTTTGCACTAGTGCTAAAAGTAAATTGACCTATGCTATGCTATTGTCCGCTTGAATACAGTGGCATTTATTTAACTCAAAACAATTCATGCACTGCTTTGGCTACAAAACGAATATAAACAGTCCTTAAATTATTCAGGCGCACATTGTTAACGATTGTAATACCCCAAAACCCCATATTCGAGCCCCAAAATTAACTCATTTTTATTTTCTTTTAACACATGTATTTTATACAACGGAAACGAATGTTTTTCCTGGCCACCTTTAATATAATTTTGTAATCACAGCAGCAAGACTAAACTATATGCGGCTTTTAACAGATACCATTTTCGTAATTAATACAAAGTTGTCAGTTTGAAATTTTAATATTTTGTTGTAAAACTCTTAAAACTGCCAAGTTTGAATAGTGAGAAAAAAAATATTTGTACACTACCTTGAAGCGAAGGCAGCTTAACTTCACTTCTAGGAGACTCTTTGATGGGTTGGTGAACTGTCTCAGGGGTTTTAGTTCTCTTTTCATAATGCAGCTCAGCTGGGTTAGTCCCTTGCGGGCTATCGTTCTTTAATATTTACATTAAATTTAGGAATGGTTACCGCCTGCCCGCGTAAAAGCAAGCGGTTGCGGTTATTACGCTCAATGCGCCGTTGTTCTATGGTTTTGTAGTCATTACGGATGGTAAAAGGGACTTCTAAGTTGCTAATATAGTCTGGGGTGCCAGGCCTCCAAGGGCTCTCTAGTGAGTCCCCGGCACTTCCACTACCCTTCTCAGGCCTTTCTGGTGCCTTGATTACAATATTCTGCTAAATAATAATTTTCCGGCTATCTGGGTAAAAAGTGGCGCCCAGGTCTTAGGCTGGGTTTTCCTTGGGATTTTCTGCCAGGGCCCTGCTTAGATTTTAATGGCGGAGGTCTCGTTTGGCAAGTGATGGCCCTGCCTTTCCCTTGGCACTAGTCTGGAGGGTGGCTGAGGTCATAGAGGCCTGGCACCGGGCCCTCAGACTTAATAGTGCGGTGTTCAATTGGATCAAAGGTTCCGGGGCCTCACAGCCCGGGGCCACGGTCGGAATGGGCTGCAATGTGCTGGATATAGTATGGCAGGGCTCCAAGAAGGCGCGGCAAGCGACTACGGGAATGGCCGACTCCCTTAGTGTAGGTGTAAAAGTGATAGTGAATTCAGAGAAATTTGTCGAAATGCCGCCCTCGCACCTTCCACGGTATAAGATAACGCGTAACCCGCACTGTCACGCGAGGGTCGCAAGGCAGAAATCCGCTTGGCCTGCCTTTTGCCGCGTTGTGCTCTGCAGAGTTCTGCCCCGCCGTAGCGTGGCAGAGCGGGTAGGTATTACTTACCCTCTTGCTCGGCCACGGGGGCTATCAAAGAAAGCGGCCGTGCCGAACTAAGAGGTTCAACCTCTGGAACGACCGGAGGGGCTCCCTGGGGAAGCAGCTCCGCCGAGGACAGAGGTTGCTGAGTGCCAGATATACTCATCCCTTCTGGCTGATTATTTTTAGTACTGTTATTATCATTTGGGACTGGGAATTTGGTTATAGAAACACTCTGGCTTATGATTTAGTATATCTATTTCCATTAAATTGCACAACTCATGGATACTCATTTGTCTAAGGCTCTGAGTATCCATTACAAGCGATAAAAAACAAAAATAACTTGACTTTATATACAGCAAAAGAGAAAATTAAAAATAAAATAACCGCCACGCCAAATCTCCACGCGTTTTATCGTAAAAAGAAAATTAATTTCCTCAGCTTAATTCAATTTCTCCCAAAGAGCGAGGTCTCAAGTCAAACATCAGGCTCCGGGCCCTTTTCCCTTTTTTATGTTGCCCGCAGCAATCCCACTAAACGGATATTACCCCTGGAAATCCCACTCAGCCGACCTACCCGGTCATCCAGGCTGCTCCTTTGGAATTCCCGTAATATCAAACAAAATTCCTTTAAAAGAAAACCAATAGAAAACCGGAAATTATAACCCTTGCACCCAAAACACGCACGAGAGAAAAAAAAAAACAATAACTACAATGAAAGAATATCCCTGAAAAAGTTTAATAAATCAATATAAAACCCCAAAAGAACTTAATTATTGATACCAGACGGAGATTTGGCTCTTCGGGAAGAGATGAGTGAGAGTGAGTCGAATTCTGGAAGGTTAACCAAGTACCAGTACTAGAAACTTGACCACAATTCGACAAAAAGTTTTGAGTGAAGAACACACAAGCAGAAATAAAAACAAAATTTTAAAAATTACCGGAAATAAAGTTTCTTCATCAATTACTTGAGCAAATTGCTCTTATAGCGATATTAAAATTCTTAACTGTTTTAAGTAATATAATCAAATAATTTATATGCTACACCCGTCCGTCGATAACCAATAAGTTTGAAATAACATATATATCTTATAACGCGTTGCCAATGTTTTCAAGTAAGTTTATTTTCTATTTTTATATAATTTCATAAAAATAATTATTTTATTATTGTACTTAAAACAATTCAATTTTATAAAGAATTAAACCTTTTTATGTCTTTTCATGTTTTTTGTTACTATTATTGCGGAGCAGACTATCTCCATAATAATCTCTAAAAAAGTATAATTTTTTAAAATAATATATAAATATCTTTATTCTGGAGAAAAGACAAATAATTTTTCTTTTAATTTGATATTCCCAGAAATCAAAATAAACTATAAAAAACCTATCTATATGGCTAAGTTTATTAGTTTAAATAATTGGACTTTTTTTTTATACAGATTTGCTTTCGGGAAAATAGTGAATGAGTCAATTCGAAGGTTAACCAAGTACCAGTACTAGAAACTTGTACCACAATTCACAAAAAGTTTTATAAAACACAAAGCAAAATAAAAACAAAATTTTAAAAATTACCGAAATAAAGTTTCTTCAAACAATTATTGACAAATTGTCTTATAGCGATATTAAAATTCTTAACTGTTTTAAGTAATATAATCAAATAATTTATATGCTACACCCGTCGTCGATAACCAATAAGTTTGAAATAACATATATATCTTATAACGCGTTGCCAATGTTTTCAAGTAAGTTTATTTTCTATTTTTATATAATTTCATAAAAATAATTATTTTATTATTGTACTTAAAACAATTCAATTTTATAAAGAATTAAACCTTTTTATGTCTTTTCATGTTTTTTGTTACTATTATTGCGAGAGCAGACTAGCTCTCCATAATAATCTCTAAAAAAAATATAATTTTTTAAAATAATATATAAATATCTTTATTCTGGAGAAAAGCCAAATAATTTTTCTTTTAATTTGATATTCCCAGAAATCAAAATAAACTATAAAAACCTATCTATATGGCTAAAAGTTTTATTTACTTTTTTTTATACATATTTTTAAATATTAAAGGTACCTACACGTGTACCTTCACCAGTAACTATTTTTTAAAAAAGTCATGTCAGAAGTCAATGTCAGTTAACAAAACACAATTTTTTATTTTCTTATCTGTTTTAAGTAATATAATCAAATAATTTATGTGCTACATCCGTCCGTCAATAACCAATAAATTTGAAATAACATATATATCTTATAACGGGTTGCCAATGTTTTCAAGTAAGTTTATTTTCCATTTTTATAGAATTTCATAAAAATAATTATTTTATTATAGTACTTAAAACAAATCAATTTTATAAAGAATTAAACCTTTTTATGTCTTTTCATGTTTTTTGTTACTATTATTGCGAGAGCAGACTAGCTCTCCATAATAATCTCTAAAAAAAAGTATAATTTTTTAAAATAATGTATAAAAATCTTTATTCTGGAGAAAAGCCAAAAAAATTTTCTTTTAATTAAAATTCAAATTACCTCAAAAACGTAAATAACTAGTTTTGTAAAAATTACATTAGGTAGTTAGTTGTGGTTAAGGTGGTCAGGTTTAAACAAAAAAATATTACCTTAGTCAAGGCCATTTAAGAATATATTAATTTTTTTAAAATTAAATAAAGTTACCAGCTTTTAAAGGCATACCTAAATGCGCAACTGTGCTCCAATTTAATAACCTCCGTATTTCCTATAGTCTCTGAGATCATAGTGGTGATTTCTCTGTATAGTTAACCTGACATTAAAATAATAAGGTGTTTGTATGAATTATCTCCATTAAACCGACTATTTAAAAAACTAAAAAAAAATTGGTTACCATTATTCTCAAAAAAATGATTAATTTTATATATATAAAATAGCTTTTGCCATATAAATTTATTTGTTTTAGAACGTTCTTTAATCTCTCTGTATAAGTTTAAAATTTAAAAAAAAATGCTTCTTTTTGCGACATTTATCAGTGTCATTCGTGACAAAATGGTGAAGGTAATTTTATATCCATTTAAAATCCTAGAAAGATATTAGCACAGAATAAATAACTAATTTTATACTTTTTCTGTTTATTTTTTAAACTCTGTTTATATAAAGATTAACAAAATCGTAACACAAAATTACCATATATATTATTTAAATAAATGTTATTTGAAAAACCGTCTGATCTGGTAAAAAGTCCTTCGAATTTTGACTTCACGAGATGTCCTAATTGAGCTTTGTAAACAAATGTAAAAAAGTAGAGTAATTGTTAATTGCTGAATACAACTGAAAAAATATTCAATAACTTGATTTTCTTAGAATAAATTCAATTTAAAGGTTTAAAATTTATTATTTTTTTGTTTTTGCTTTAATTTTTTATATTTTTTTTCTTAGAAACTTCTATTTTTTAATGTTTATTAAAAATAGAATAATTTGATTTTTTTTAATTTTAATTTTTCGATTTCTTAGAATTTTTTAAAAATTTGCGAAATTTACAAATTTATTATTTTTAAGAAACCAAATATTTTTATTTTTAAAATTTATAAAAATAGAATAAAAAAAAAAATTAAAAAACAATTTTTCGTTAAAAAAAAATTGAAATATCCAAAAATTGAAATTTAAAAAAATATATATTGGAAATTATTTTCTTTAAACGAAGAATATAAAAAAATCACTAATTATTGCTAAACTGAAATAAATACATTTTGTTAAAAAAAACCTTTTATATATTAATTTTTTTATCTTCAAAATTAAAATTAACACCAAAAAAAGTTTTTTTTTATTTTTCTTACAAAATTTGTAAATGTGCCGTAAAATAGAATAAAATGAAAAAAAAACATGTCAATATCTCTATTTTTTTTTATAACCAAAAATAGGTGGGACCGCGATTCTAAACAATTACCAAAAGAAGAACTAATAATAAAAATTATGTTGGCCATCTATTTTTTTTTGTTTTCATTATACACAGATAATGTTACTTATATTCCATTTTACATTTTATTTTGCTAGGAAAGGGATAAATATTTTAAACTATTTTTTAAGAAATTAACAAATTCTATTTTAAATTTTTATTTTCTCTTTTTTTAATATTAACGTGAAAATTACATTTAAATAATACAGATTCACAATAAAATTAATAGGTATTGTTGGACATGTTTTTTTATCGGTTCTTTCTTACTATTAATTGTTGAGATTTTTATCTTGTTTTTCTTCTTTTTTTTTCAGAGATATACCCGTCACTATTTAATGATCAGCTTTTTCTTTTATTATTTTATAACTTTTTAAATTCTCATTAGGATTTCGCCTTATACTTGTTAAATTTTATAAATAATTTAGCTCTTTCTGTGGTAAAGGTAACTGTAGTTAAAACAGCAGTAGCGTCTAGTTCATAAGGGCGAAAGGGCTGTAGACTCCCGAAACAAAACGTAAATGGCCAATTAATTAAAAATAATATTTTGTTTAAAATCAATCAATTTAAAAAATAAGTCAAAATCTTAGTTTCAACTTCATTAATTTTCCGTTGCCAATTGCCTGGCACCCAGTCTAAGTCGCTCGAAGTCGCATCTTATTTTCCTTACCGATGTTTTACGTGGCGGAAATTATTTTCGCCCTAACCGTCCGCCTGACCCTGCAGACACGCAGCCACCGCGTCGTATTCCCCCATCGCACAATGGGACGAAGCAGCACTGTGCCACTTAAATTACTCTATAGCTCATATAGTTCAACCATTTAAGCTCAATTTTTTTTAAATGCTCATCTTAAATTTGCCCACCGATTCCTCCTTTTTGATTTGGACTTTTTTGTCACCAACCTTGATTTTTAACAAAAAAAAACAAATTTTCGGCGCAAAAATGATAAGCAAGATTAGGTTTTGAGGGGCAACATTTGATATTTCTACAAACAGCCGCAATCTTCCGAATTTTTTTACGCCAAAGGGACTTTTACTTAAAAAACGTGCAGCAAAAATTTGATTTAAGGAATACTGACAATCTTTTTAGAATTTTTGGATACATTTTAGGACCTCTGGAAAAATGGCCTAATAGAGAAATTTTGAGACCTATGCAAAAATTCTAATTCCCGAATGTCACTAAATACTTTTTGTGCAAAAATTTTGTTGTGTAAAAGCTACCAATATTTATCAATAAATAATGGACTAATATTTTGCCGAAAGATGTGTCAGCTTTGGAAAAAAAATTGTAGATCAGAAAGTCTTTGGGATCTTTACCTTAATAAATGCATGTCTGCCGAAATTTAGAAAAAATGTTACAATTTTTTGCATAGGTCTTAAAATTTTTCTATTCGGCTATTTTTCAGAGATCCGAAAATGTGTTAAAACATTCTGAAAAAGATTATTCGTATTCCTTGAGTGATTCTAAACAATTTTTATTGAATGCACATTGTATGAGTAAATTACCCTTTTGCGTGAAAAATTTCGGAACATTATGACCGTTTGTGGGAATAAGATAAATGTTTTGAGCAAAAAAATGTATGCCAAAACCTAATCTTGTGCCCGTATGATCATTTTTGCGCAAAAAAAATCAAAGACAAATTTCCTGAAAATAAACACTCAAATGAAAAAGAGGGATTGTAGAGTAATTTGAGTAGCACAGTGTCCATTACGATTTGATTTGTTGCGTGAGGTATCCTTTTATTCGTTGCGGCCTCACTTCAGAAGAAATAGCAAATATACCAAATTTTTTAGGTGGGTTTTTTGGGTTCTTTGGGGCTCTAATCACGAATCTAAAGTCAAATTTTGTCGAAAACTTTTAATTTTTATGTTACAACGCCCTACTCGACCCAACCTCGAAAATGCACAAACTTTTCTAAAATTCCTCTTTCTTAAAACTAATTATGGCCAACCTCAAAGAGATTATAAGAGAACCCGTATGATTTTACAGGATAAACTTATTTTTACGATTATTCTTTAGTACTTTTACAAATATATATATATATATATATATATATATATATATATATATATATATATATATATATATATATATATATATATATATATATATATATATATATATATATATATATATATATATATATATATATATATATATATATATATATATATATATATATATATATATATATATTATATAATTAAGTGAAGTTATCCATAAAAAGGCCAGCCATAAAATCTTCTCGATGGTGCGGTGTGCCGCCGTCTACCTAATTCCAGGCCAGTTTTTTAAACAAATTAGAACAAAAATATATGTTTATAGAAAAATTAATATTTATAGAGGGTGTCCCTAAAAGGTCTGTACAAAGTAAATTTTGTCAAAAATTATGTTAATTTTAAACATAAAATACGTAAAGATGTTGTTTTAAAAATAAAATAAACGCAAAAGAAAAAAAGAATATTAAAAAAAAAGTTTAAAAATAGACGATTTAAAAAAATTGTCGTTTTAAAGTTTCCTTTCCGCTAAAAAGCCTTGCAAAATTGGAAAAAAAATCATTAAAAAATGACATTTTTTAAAGTTTGAACTAAGACCTTCTTGTGTTGCTACCAAAAAAATATAGAAATGTTCTTTTAAACCTAAAGAACTAAATGGCGTCTACTGTGAGTGCTGGCAAGCCTCGCAATTTGAAAAATCATATAAAAAATGAAGTTTTTTTTAAAATTTGACAGCTAAGACCTTCTTGTGTTGCTATAAAAAAAATATAGAAATGTTCTTTTGAACCTAAAGAACTAAATGGCGTCTACTGTTAGTGCTGGCAAGCCTCAAAAGAAAAAAAAATAAATCATATAAAAAATGACGTTTTTTAAAAGTTTGACAGCTAAGACCTTCTTGTGTTGCTTCCAAAAAAATAAATGTTCTTTGAACCTAAAGAACTAAATGGAGTCTATTGTCAGTGTGGAACCTCCAAAATTGAGAAAAAATAAATTATATAAAAAATGACGTTTTTTTAAAGTTTGACAGCTAAGACCTTCTTGTGTTGCTTCCAAAAAAATATAGAAATGTTCTTCTAAACCTAAAGAACTAAATAGCGTCTACTGTAGTGTGGAGCCTCGCAAAATTGAGAAAAAAAAAAAATCATATAAAAATGACGTTTTTAAAGTTTGACAGCTAAGACTTCTTGTGTTGCTTCAAAAAATATAGAAATTTCTTTAGAACCTAAAAACTAAATGGCGTCTACTGTTAGTGCTGGAGCCTCAAAATTGAGAAAAAAAAATAAATTATATAAAAATTGACGTTTTTTAAAGTTTGACAGTAAGACCTTCTTGTGTTGCTTCCAAAAAAATATAAAAATGTTCTTTTAAACCTGAGAACTAAATGGCGTCTACTGTGAGTGCTGGCAAGCCTCGCAGTATTGAAAAAAAATAAATCATATAAAAAATGAGAGTTTTTAAAGTTTGACAATAAGACCTTCTTGTGTTGCTATAAAAAAAATATAGAAATGTTCTTTTGAACCTAAAGAACTAAATGGCGTCTACTGTTAGTGCTGGCAAGCCTCGCAAAATTGAGAAAAAATAACTCATATAAAAAATGACGTTTTTAAAGTTTGACAGCTAAGACTTCTTGTGTTGCTTCAAAAAAATATAGAAATGCACTTGAACCTAAAGAACTAAATGGAGTCTACTGTCAGTCTGGCAAGCCTCGCAAAATTGAGAAAAAAAATAAATTTAAAAAAATGACGTTTTTTTAAAGTTTGACACTAAGACCTTCTTGTGTTGCTTCCAAAAAAATATAGAAATGTTCTTCTAACCTAAAGAATAAATAGCGTCTACTGTGAGTGCTGGCAATCGCAAAATTGAAAAAAAATAAATCATATAAAAAATAATGTTTTTTAAATTTGACAGCTAAACCTTCCTTTGTTGCTTCCAAAAAAATATAGAAATGTTCTTTTAAACCTAAAGAACTAAATGGCGTCTACTGTTAGTGCTGGCAAGCCTCGCAAAATTGAGGAAAAAAAATAAAATCATATAAAAATTGACGTTTTTTAAAGTTTGACACTAAACTTCTTGTGTTGCTTGCAAAAAAATCTAGAAATGTTCTTTTGAACTAAAGAACTAAATGGCGTCTACTGTTAGTGCTGGCATTCGCAAAATTGAGGAAAAATAAAACATTTAAAAAATGACGTTTTTTAAAGTTTACGTAAGACCTCTTGTGTTGCTTCCAAAAAAATATAGAAATGTTTTTTTAGACCTAAAAACTAAATGGCGTCTACTGTGAGTGCTGGCAAGTCTCAAAAATTGAGAAAAAAAATAAAACATATAAAAAATTACGTTTTTTTTAAAATTTGACAGCTAAGACCCTTGTTTGCTTCAAAAAAATATAAAAATGATCCTCTTAGACCTAAAGAACTAAATGGTCTAGTGAGTGCTGGCAAGCCTCGCAAAATTGAAAAAAAATAAATCATATAAAAAATGAAGTTTTTTTAAAGTTTAGACAGCTAAGACCTTCTTGTGTTGCTTGCAAAAAAAAAAATATTCTTTTGAACCTAAAGAACTAAAATGGGTCTACTGTTAGTGCTGGAAGCCTCGCAAAATGGGAGAAAAAATAAAACGTTTAAAAAATGACGTTTTTTAAAAGTTTGACAGTTAAGACCTTCTTGTGTTGCTTCAAAAAAAATATGGAAATGTTCTTTTGAACCTAAAGAACTAAATGGCGTCTACTGTTAGTGCTGGCAAGCCTCGCAAAATTGAGAAAAAAAATAAAACATTTAAAAAATGACGTTTTTAAAGTTTGAAACATTTAGTTCTTTAGGTCTAAAAGAACATTTCTATATTTTTGGAACAACCAAGAAGGTCTTAGCTGTCAAACTTTAAAAAAACGTCATTTTTTAAATGTTTTATTTTTTTTCAATTTTCGAGCTTGCCAGCACTCACAGTAGACGCCATTTAGTTCTTTAGGTTCAAAGAACATTTCTATATTTTTTTGGGAGCAACACAAGAAGGTCTTAGCTGTCAAACTTTAAAAAACGTCAATTTTTATATGATTTATTTTTTTCTCAATTTTGAGGCTTGCCAACTTAACAGTAGACGCCATTTAGTTCTTTAGGTTCAAAAGAACATTTCATTTTTTGAAAACAAGAAGGTCTTAGCTGTACTTAAAAAAACGTCTTTTATATGATTATTTTTTTCTAATTTTGCGAGGCTTGCCAGCACTCCATAGACGCTATTTAGTTCTTTAGGTTTAGAAGAACATTTCTATATTTTTTTGGAAGCTTCTACAAGAAAGTCTTAGCTGTCAAATTTTTAAAAAACATCAATTTTATATGATTTATTTTTTCTCAATTTTGCGAAGACTTGCCACCGACAGTAGATCCATTTAGTTCTTCAGGTTCAAAGAACATTTCTATATTTTTTGGGCAACACAAGAAGGTCTTACTGTCAAACTTTAAAAAACGTCATTTTAAATGTTTTATTTTTTTCCAATTTTGCGACTCTGCCCACTCACATAGACGCTATTTAGTTCTTTTGGTTCAAAAAATTATTTCTATATTTTTGAGCAACTAAAGAAGGTCTTTGTCAAACTTCAAAAAACGTCTTTTTTATATGATTTTTTTTCTCAATTTTTGACTTGCCAGCACTCACAGTAGACGCCATTAGTTCTTTAGGTCTAAAGATCATTTTATATTTTTTTGAAAAACAAGAAGATCTTAGCTGTCAAAATTTTAAAAAACGTCATTTATTATGTTTTATTTTTTCTGTAAGGCTTGGCACTCACAGTAGACGCCATTTAGTTCTTTTAGGTTAAAAGTAAATTTCTATATTTGTTTAAGCTTAACAAGAAGGTCTAGCTGTCAAAACTTTAAAAAACTTCATTTTTTAAATTTTATTTTTTTCTCGAATTTTGCGAGGCTTGCAGCTTTTTAACAGTAGAGCCATTTAGTTCTTTATGTTCAAAGATATTTCTAGATTTTGCAACAACACAAAAGCTTATGTAAACTAAAAAACCTCAATTTTTTATGATTTATTTTTTTCTCAATTTTGTGAGGCTTGCTAGCATAACAGTAGACGCCATTTAGTTCTTTAGGTTCAAAAGAACATTTCTATATTTTTTGGAACAACAAGAAGGTCTTAGTGTCAAACTTTTAAAAAACGTCATTTTTATATGATTTATTTTTTCTCAATTTTGCGGTATGCCACCTTTCATAGACCCATTTAGTTCTTTAGGTTCAAGAAATTTCTTATATATTTTTGGAAAAACACACGAAAGTTTAGCTGTCAAACTTTAAAAAAACTTCATTTTTAAATGTTTTATTTTTTCTTCAATTTTACGGGTTTGCCAACAGTAACCTTTGTTGCTTTAGGGTTCAAAAGCATTTCTATATTTTTTTGACAACACAAGAAGGTGCAAGCTGTCAAACTTTAAAAAACGTAATTTTATATGATTTATTTTTTCTCAATTTTGCGGGCTTGCCAGACTCACATAGACGCCATTTAGTTCTTTGGTCTAAGAAGATCATTTTTATATTTTTTGAGCTAACACAAGAAGGTCTTAGCTGTCAAATTTTAAAACGTCATTTTTAAATTTTTTATTTTTTTTCTCAATTTTGCGAAATTATCAGCACTCATCTATAGACTCCAATTTATCTTTAGGTCTAAAAGAACATTTCTATACTTTTTTGGAAGCAACACAAGAAGGTCTTAGCTGTCAAACTTTAAAAAAACATCATTTTTTAAATGTTTTATTTTTCTTCAATTTTGCGAGCTTTCCAGCACTCAATAGACGCCATTTAGTTCTTTAGGTTCAAAGAACTTTTTAATTTTTTGCAAGCAACACAAGAAGGTCTAGCTGTCAAACTTTAAAAAACATCAATTTTTATATGATTTATTTTTTTCTCAATTTTTGCGAGGCTTGCCAGCACTAAATAGACGTCATTTAGTTCTTTAGGTTCAAAAGAACATTTCTATATTTTTTTTGGAAGCAACACAAGAAGGTCTTAGCTGTCAAACTTTAAAAGAACGTCATTTTTTATATGATTTATTTTTTTTCTCAATTTTGCGAGGCTTGCCAGCACTCACAATAGACGCTATTTAGTTCTTTAGATTTAGAAGAACATTTCTATATTTTTTTGGAAGCAACACAAGAAGGTCTTAGCTGTCAAATTTTAAAAAAACGTCAATTTTTATATGATTTATTTTTTTTTCTCAATTTTGCGAGGCTTGCCAGCACTGACAGTAGACTCCATTTAGTTCTTTAGGTTCAAAAGAACATTTCTATATTTTTTTGGAAGCAACACAAGAAGGTCTTAGCTGTCAAACTTTAAAAAAACGTCATTTTTATATGATTTATTTTTTTTCTCAATTTTGCGAGGCTTGCCAGCACTCACAGTAGACGCTATTTAGTTCTTTAGGTTCAAAAGAACATTTCTATATTTTTTTGGGAGCAACACGAGAAGGTCTTAGCTGTCAAACTTTAAAAAAACGTAATTTTTAATATTATTTTTTTTTCTCAATTTTGCGAGGCTTGCCAGCACTCACAGTAGACGCCATTTAGTTTTTTAGGTCTAAGAGATCATTTTTATATTTTTTTGGAAGCAACACAAGAAGGTCTTAGCTGTCAAATTTTCAAAAAACGTCATTTTTTATATGTTTTATTTTTTTTCTCAATTTTGCGAGGCTTGCCAGCACTCACAGTAGACGCCATTTTAGTTCTCTAGGTCTAAAAAGAACATTTTCTATATTTTTGGAAGCAACACAAGAAGGTCTTAGCTGTCAAACTCTTAAAAAAACGTAATTTTTTAAATGTTTTATTTTTTTCTCAATTTTGCAGGCTTGCCAGCACTAACAGTAGACGCCATTTAGTTCTTTAGGTTCAAAAGAACATTTCTAGATTTTTTTGCAAGCAACACAAGAAGGTCTTAGCTGTCAAACTTTAAAAAAAAAACGTCAATTTTATATGATTTATTTTTTTCTCAATTTTGCGAGGCTTGCCAGCACTAACAGTAGACGCCATTTAGTTCTTTAGGTTCAAAAGAACATTTCTATATTTTTTTGGAAGCAACACAAGAAGGTCTTAACTGTCAAACTTTAAAAAAACTTCATTTTTTATATGATTATTTTTTTTTTTCAATACTGCGAGGCTTGCCAGCACTCACAGTAGACGCCATTTAGTTCTTTAGGTTTAAAAGAACATTTTTATTTTTTTTGGAAGCAACACAAGAAGGTCTTAGCTGTCAAACTTAAAAAAAATGTCTTTTTTTATATGTTTTTTTTTCTCAATTTTCAAGGTTTTTTAGCGGAAAGAAACTTTAAAACGACAATTTTTTTAAATAGTCTATTTTTAAACATTTTTTTTTTAAAATTCTTTTTTCTTTTTCGTTTATTTTATTTTTAAACAACATTTTTAAGTATTTTATGTTTAAAATTAACATAATTTTTGACAAAATTTCTTTGTACAGACCTTTTAGGGACACCCTCTATAAATATTAATTTTTCCATAAAAATATATTTTTTTTTCTAATTTTTTAAAAAACTGGCCTGGAATTAGGTAGTAGGCCGGGCGGCACAATCTGCACCATCGGAAGATTTTTTGGCTGGCCATGGATAACTTCACTCTAACATATATATATATATATATATATATATATATATATATATATATATATATATAGAAAAATGTAAAATCTTTACCGATAATTGAAAAAAAACTGGGGTTATTAGGGGTTGGTTTTAAAAATTAAATAAATATATATATATATATATA
>JAHBCN010003961.1:0-68971 GCA_019359885.1 Listronotus oregonensis
AATTCTTAGAATTATATTATTGTATTACAATCTGTAGACGGTCTTCTAATCAATATTTCATTTTTTAACCGTATTTGTTCCTAATTCATGAAAAATATAAACAACTTTTTTTTATTTGTTTAGTTGGCTGAATGACACTACCGTTAAAGAGTAAAAGGGGAATCCGTATCAATATCTGGGGTGTTAATGACACGGTGGACGAATTTTTTTAATTTTTAAAGAAAATGAACCTTTTAAAATTTTAAAAAATATTTTTTTAAAATCAAAAGATAAATATCAAAATCCCCCCTAACAGGTTTATTTCATGTTAAATTTTTTTTTACATTAATCATTTTCAATTGGAAGGAAAAAAAATATTTATGATGGCAATTTTTTTTTTAAAAAGTACAGGTAAGTCAAAAAAGCGGCCTATCGAGTCATTTTGGATAACCCTGTAAAATAAAAGCCTCAAAACACTATCTTGCAATTAATATCTCCAGAACTGTCTTGTTCTAAATTTCATTCTGCATCAATGATGCAAATTATTTAAATAATAATTGATATAAATTTCCCAATAAATCCCATATGCCTCTCATGACCTTAAAATAGAATCGGGAAAATTGCGTTTCCACGAACTGCATTTAAAATAAAACAAACGGACTTCGTATTTTTCCCCAACTATTTGTCGGCTTATCTTATTTCTCAGGGCATAAATCATTAAAACGTTACATGCTTTGCTAACAGCAAACTTCAAAAAGCCAGACACAACAAGAGACGAGTAACTGGTCCTTAAAATTTGTCCATTCTTTTTATCTCTTTTTGATTACAAACTTCCTATATGTATGTCTTTGTCACTCATCGGGAAAAAACGATCGTAGATGGAGCAGTCATCGTTTTTTCCTGGCTGCCAAGTTGATTCAGATTCTCTATTTAAGCTTGCGCAGTTTTTTTGGTTTTTTTTTACACGCGAATTAAGAGACAGAAATACACCTGAATAAAAATATTAACCTGACAACGCTGCTTCAGGAAAGTGACGACGGTCGATCGATTTTGTGTTTGACATTTTTGTAAATGGCCGTTTTGTTTGAGTAATCTGTTTACGGTTTTTGTGATTTATTGTGCGATTTTAATAATTTTCCACCCAATTTTTTTACTTTAACTTTGATTAGATTCTATTAGTGATTAGTGTATATATTTGATTTGTGTTTTTTAACAGACAATTTAAGTCAACAGTAAAGGAGTTCTGTGAAAGTGTGAATCTGCAAGAATAATTCCTCAATTATGTTCTAGACTACTGATAGCCCTTGCTATTCACCCTATTTTAACAGCCAATATGGGATATAACGTGCCTTGTTTGTGGTGCTAAAGAGTATGAGGTCTCAAAGATGCACTCATTTTCTGGAAATCTAGAGAGGTATGATAAATAAAACTTTCTTACATATCTACTGAAAGGGCTTTTCGAAAACGGTGATCAGTTGAACCCGATTGATAAGATTACTAATCTTAATTTTGGAAAGTAAACCAAGATTGGTTTACTACTGTTCGGAAAGTCTAAGATCAATCGGATTATTAACAGCTAATATAATCTTTTCTAACTTTTGGTGGGTAAAGGCAATTATTTTGATCAGCTGTTTTGTATCAATTTAAACTAACCTTTTAAATGTTGAATTAAGAACGTTTTTATTGTTTATATTAAAACATAAAAAATAAATTGTTAAATCTTATACATATATTACACTTGAAAATGCAAAATTCATTTACAGTTATAATATCTCTCTTCTCTGGATGCAGGAGGTTAATATTTATTCACAATGTTACCGTTATCAGCCAATAATAAAAGAGATTATTAAGATTCTTGTTTCCAAAAAGCCCTAAGAAAACTAGGTACATTTATTTTAGAATATTATTTTTTTAATTCTTATTTATTTTACTGGATACACAATTATCTGTAATCATTACATTTGCATTTCTTCAAAGTTTTTTAATTATTAATAAACATTTCTTGGTACTCATTAAATTTTCTTTTTTTTCTAGATCTAGAATTTGGCAAGAAAAATTGGGATTGAAGTGTACGGAGAATTTCTGAAAAACAGAAGAATATGTAGTAGGCATTTTGCCAAAGGCATATTTGGATTTAATATGCTATAAGCTCCGAAGAGATGCTATTCCCATGTCCTGAAGACACTCCATCTACATCCAAACACATTTAAAATAAATTATTATACAGCAATTAGTTGGATTCATGAGCAGTATCCTTATGCTTTATCATAATATATGTGTGTTGGCCTAATTGTAAATATATACATTTTTATTGTTGTTTTTTCTAATGTTTCGGTAATGTTAATTTGTAAATTAATTTAACTGTTAATAAAGAATACTATTATTTGTCATAATTTGAATTTATCCCACTTTTTTTTGTTTCATTTATGAAAAACTGGCTGTCTCAGAAATAATAATCAAAAGCAGCATTGGTGCACTCAAATAAATTATTTGTTGGTTTCAGTTAATCAGTTACAACATATAATGATTATCTTTATGTGTAAATTTAATGAATTATTCTACCTGTATTTTTTTCTTTATATTTAATTTCATTGTCTGTAAAAAATGTATTAAAACCAAATAAATGTAGAGTAGTTTTTCATTGAACCTCTGAGTATGTGGGTAAAGATCGACCATTTTTATTATAATTATTTATATTAAGTTTAAGATATCTGTATTTACATTTACAATAAATAGATAAAAAAAAAATAAAATAGCAACAAGTATCAAGAAAAACTTTCAAATGACATGTTTATTGAATTCATCATTTTAAGTGTTTTTTAAATCTTATTTTGCAAAATTTGCTTAGGCAATTTTTACGTCACAATAATAAATATTAATTAAGTATTTTTAATACTTGAACAAGTAAACTTAAAAATACTTATTATCGGTAATTTATTTTGGCTCATCAAGGGTCTAAATAAATTTTTCGAGTTAAAAAGAGGGCACTTAAAATGAATAAAAAATAAATGTGCTAAGTTTGAAGGATTTTTCTCAATACTATATATTTTGTTATCAATTTATTATAGAAATACTTCAACTTAATATAAATGTAAAAAAATGGCCTAAATCGAAACTTAAAATTTTCTCGATTTGGAAGGGTAAAAAATGGTTGATCTTTACCCACCTCCTTTTAATAAAACAAGGAAAAGAATAGAATTAGTAATTTGAATTTCGCGGGCAATGCCGAGGATCCGCCTCGGGCGCCATCTGCGTTCGCTTTCCTTGATGACAGACAAAGAAAGCATAACGGCTGTCTCTCTCTCGGATAATTTATTTACATTTAGTTGCTCGTCTCGTTGTTTGTCTCTGATAAAGCCTTAAATTTTATGCGAGCCTTCTTGAACTTGAACTTTGAAGGTGACTGCAATATAACTTATACATTTCGGCATATAAATGAAGTATTAAAAGCCTGGAATCATAACTTTTAAATAGTTTACACAAGTATTTTGAAGGACGATAATTTAGGGATTTATCTGCCTAACATGAATTCGCGTTTAAACTTTCCAAGGTTTTTCACGGTTCTGAACTTTTAGGTTTTGAGTAATCTAAATAATTAATGATTTTGGGTAGTAATTTAAACTTTGGAATGTTGTTTAATAATTTTAGGAAAAATATATGTTTAAAAAAAAGTCTGTATTGTACCCATTTGTAGTTACGTCATCCAGGTGAAAAAAAAACGTATGGCGTAAAAAGATAAAAAATAAATAAATAAAATAAATAAATAAAAAAGCCTTTATTTTATCCTCGGCGGAGGGCAGCAATGCTGTTAACTTAACCGAGTACAAAAAACTGTTACAAATTACAAATAATCAAATCTCTTACAAAAAAAGTGAAAAAAAATACAATTCCCCAAACCAAGCAGAAAAACAAAATAACAAAAACAACTCTACAAAATAGTATAGCATAGACTATAAAATTTGCAAAAAAATATAAAATATAAAGCAATAATTGTAGGAACATTCAATCGCTAGGTATACGAATTTTACAGTTTATTAAAATACCTACACTAAGAAAAATTAATACAATATCTTAACAAAATGAACTACTTCGTACTGTCTTATTTATTTATTGTTGGCTTTCAAGCAATATTTTCTTTAAATTTCTTTTAAAGGAGTAAAAAGATATCTCCCGACCAATATCAAATTTATTTATTAATCTTGGAGCACTAAAACAAAATAATCTCTGAAAAATCGCAGTGCGATGTCGGGGTGTATCAAACTTTAAAACCGTGCGCGTTGTTCGAGCATGTCTACTAGTTCCTGTTTTGAGTTTATTATATAAATGAGAAGGATACTTATTTTTTAAAAGTTTGAACAGGAAACAGCAGTAATGAAGTTTTTCCCTATTTTGCACATTGAGCCATTTTAAATCTCTTAGCTTGTATGTTACATGATCCCGTCTTCCGAAACCATAAATAAAGCGAATGCAAGAGTTCCGTATTTTTTGTAATTTTTACCTATTGGAAGCATCAAGACATGGTCCATAAACAAAATTGGAGTGATTACAATGTGACAATACAAGGGCCTCCGCTGCTTTTTTAAAGCAACATCTAACAGATCCCTACTCCTATACAAGTTTCTTAGGGACATGTATGCCTTTTGAACTACCTTACATAGCTGTGCCTTAAATCTTAAATTTGTGTCAAAAACAACACCCAAGTTTTTGTGTTCTTTTACATTTAATATTTTTTCATTATCTATTAGAATCTCACTGTTCATTCGCGACCATGATGCCAAGGGTCCAATATAAATAACAGCCGATTTTTTGGATTTAATTTTAAACCACTCACCGTTGAATAATGATGTACTGCATTTAAACTTCGACATAGTGATTCCATTGCTACATTAACATTATTCTTAGTAAAGTGATTATAAATTTGTGTATCATCGCAATATTGAGCTAAGGCTACAGTTTTGAATTTTATTTTTAGGTCATTTATATAAAGTATAAAAAATAAGGGGCCCAAAAATGGATCCCTGTGGGACCCCCTGTTTAATTCGGCCGGCTCAGAGTACGCGTTGTCAACCCTTGTTATCTGGGACCGATTCGAAGATAATTGCTACAAAAACGTACCGCATTTGGTACGGAACGTAATGAAATAACTTTGCTAAAAGTAGGTTATGATGAAGAGTGTCGAAAGCCTTGCTGAAGTCTAATAGTATCAAGCTGTAGTTTCGCCCTATCATAAGCACTAATAATGTCGTTCAATACCCCAGAAGAGCTGAAGCAGTACTAAAACCTTGCGAAATCCCGACTACGTATCTGAAAGCAAATTATTTTCTACAATATAATCAATCATCTGCTTATATATGAGCTTCTCATAAATCTTAGAAAACACACATAGTAGACTTATTGGCCGCAGATCAGAAAAATCATTCGGGTTAGATACCTTGGCAACGGCAGCACTATTGCTTTTTTTCACAGCGACGGAAATTCACCTTTTTCGATGCAGGTATTAAAGATATGAGTTAACACCGGTATAAGAGCAGGGCAGCACATTTCAACCATTTCCAATGATATACTGTCAATGCAACTGCATTTGATTTTATTTGCGAAATAGCTTCAGATACACCATCACTATTCACTAATTTAAAATCGAACTCTTGATCTGTTACTCTGCTAGCCAGGTATCCTCGAACGGTCTCTGGTGAAACTGGCGTAGACACCTGGCGTACAGACTCTAGAAAAAACTGATTAATCGCTTCCGGATTTTTTAAGCCATCCGGAAGTTCCGATGCAGAATTGCCCTTTGCTTTACTATACAAAGTGTCAAAAAAGTCTGGAATATTGCAAATATCTTCCAAGCCGCTCTTAATTTTTCGACGAAAATTTAGCTGGCAACACAATTTTAAAAAAGGCGCCAGATAAATGTAATTTCACTTTCCAAAGTATACAGGGAAAGCCAAAAAGTAGTATCAACTTAGGTTTTTTAAATGGAAACCCTGTATATTTTTATGTATTCGAAAGATCTTTTCAAGCCAATTTCAATGGTATACAGTTTTATGTGTTTATCTGTCAAACTGATCACGCATTTGATTTCTAATTTTGATTTTTAAGTGATCAACTTTTCCGGCCTATACAGGTACTTATCTGTTAATGTCAGTTGACTTAAATGACATTTTGTGTCAAATTTCTAATTACAACAGTAGTCATTTTAATTAGTAGAACGATGGCTTTAACTGAAAAAGAGAAAAATTGAGATACTTATGATGATTGGATACGGTGATCGCAAGAGATCACAAGCAGAGATGTGTGATTTATTTAATCATATTTATCCGAATCGACCCGCAATTACTCAATCGTTTGTAAGTAAATTGCTTAAGAAATTTAACGAAACGGGAAGTGTAAATCACAGACCCAAATCAGGCCGACCGAAAACAGCTACTGGTGGTGATACGGCAATAGATATTTTACTGCATGTTCAAGAGAATCCCACTCAATCGCTTCGCCAATATGGACTGGATCATAATGTTACTTACAAGTCTGTCAAAAATTTATTTGGAAGTGAAAAAATTCGTCGTTTAGATTCATTTGGTTCAGGAACTTACAGAGGATGATTTCGATAGACGTGCAGAGTTCTGCAAAATTATGATGGAGAGGTGCAATGTGAGAATAATTTTTCTCAAAATATTCTCTTTCTGATGAAGATACGTTTATGCTTCATGGTATTGTAACAGACATAACTGTAGATATTGGTCTGCAGTCAATCTCCGATGGATGGCCGAAGCACACACGCAAAGACCACCAAAAGTGAATGCCTGGGCAGGTATCATAGGTCATAATATTATCGGACCATTTTTTATTGCGGTAAATCTTACATTAGAACTTTATTTGGATTATTGCGTGAACATGTCATTCCACAGTTAGAAATCCTATATCAAATAGAAGAGACATTTGGTTCCAACAAGATGGTGCTCCCGCACATTTTGGTTTGCAGGTGCGTCAGTTCCTGAACCGAGAATTTCCAAATCGGTGGATAGGGAGAAGGAGCGCTATTGAATGGCCTGTCAGGTCTCCGAATTTAAATCCTTTGGACTTTTATTTGTGGGGGGATTTAAAAAATAAAGTTTATAAAGATAGGCCGGAAAACATTGATCACTTAAAAATAAAAATTAGAAATCAAATGCGTGAGATTCGTTGGAATACTTTTGATAACTTGTTACGAGAATTTAGGGACAGGCTTGGATATTGTCTAGCTCACAATGGCAGACAATTTGAACATTGGATAAAGTAGTGTAATCTAATTGTTACTGCAAGACGTGTTCCCGTTTGTAAAATTTCAGTTTGAAATTATGTTTTTGGTCGTTTAATAAAACTTGTCGTTTTAAAGAAATAAAACCTGTTAAGTTGAAACATCTAGATAATTTACTTTGTTTTTTATGTTCCTATTTAAAATTAGCTCTCAAGTGCTTTGTAGAAATTATAGCTTATTGAAAATTTTAAATCGTATAATTCGATCAGTTTGACAGATAAACAATAAAACTGTATACCGTTGAAATTGGCGAAAGATCTATTCGAATACATAAAAATATACAGGGGTTTCCATTTAAAAAAGCTAAGTTGATACTACTTTTTGGCTTTCCTGTATACTTTGGAAAGTGAAATTACATTTATCCGACGCTTTTTTTAAAATTGTGTTGCCAGCTAAATTTTCGTCGAAAAATTACGAGCGGCTTGGAAGATATAGCAATATTCCAGACTTTTTTGACACTTATACATTAAGATTAGCCAAGCCATTCCATAGGGCTTTCTTGTTCTTTTCTTTATTCAAAAAATTCAGATACCCTCTCTTTTCATTTCTAACTGCGGTTGTAAACATAAACATAAACAAGATAGTTAGATATTTTTGGCAATCAATATTATGTTGGAAAATTGCGATAAATGTTTTTTATACGTTCAGAAATTAACAAATGATGATTTAGCAAGTATATCTAATACCATTTTTAGATTGGTCTATACACTTTCAATCTCAAAAAATAAAAATAATATTGTAGTGTTTACTTGTTAGCTAACTTAATAACAATTAACAATTATTATAATTATTCAAATTACTTGTTTGTAAAAAAATACTACATCAAAATAAAAATGCTAATCCAAAAAATGAAACGTACCAACTTAAAAAAAATCAACATATTGCATTGCCAAGTTATTGTAATTGATTTGTTTCATGAACAATATATGACAAGTTCATCAAATATTTTCGTTTATTTGATTTTCTCCACCTAAAGTCTCTATTTTTAATCCACCGTCTTAAGAAATCGATAAAAAACTTCAAATATTTAATTTCTTCCCTTAACTTTTGTCTTATTGTTGCCATATTCTTTTCTGAAACTTGGTTGTGGCTGTGTGCACGTAAGAATTTAGGGAATGAAGAGAATTTGTATTTCGTGCAAATTTTTATTTAAAAATCCTAGCAGAGCGCTTGCGGTATAACCATTATCAGTGCTATTCGTCGTCAAGCTAGAGTCGTAGCAATTTGAGCAAACAAAACATGTTTTGTTTGCTTAAATTGCTACCACCTAGACCTGACGTACAAAGCACTATGTTATTTTCTTTATATTGGGTTAGATACAATTTAACAAGTTTTTAGTTGGAAGGAAATGAGTAAATATGCCGGGTGGTGCATCGTCGGGCGGGATATAGGAAATCCCGTGTAATTTTAAAAGTGCCAATTATTGGCTTCCCTAATTATTTTTGACGGTAATTGTCTCGAAAGTTGCCTCCTCTCCGATTTTGACCAAATTTGGTATACGGGGATTTTTTGGGGCGCTGATTACGAATCTGAAAAAATATTTTTTTCGGCAACGTTTCGTTTTCGATATATTCATCATCAAAGTTGAAAATCAAACTAACCTTATATACACTATTCCCCCTTCTTTTTGTACACAATTCTTAATTTTTACACTAAAGTGGCACACAATATTTAAACCTTGTATTTTTATTTATTTTACACCTTTTTTTCATTAAATTGCAATGCTTCACTTACAAGCGGGGCGGCCATGTTTGCTAAATAATTCCCTATGTGTATTATTGTGTACTCACAATAAAAGTCCATGGGTTTTAAGTAACATCTTTTTGGAAATAACAGAACACGGTTTTTATCCCCGGCCGCCATGCTTAAAAACCAAAACCTAACTAAATAAATGCCCGCCGGGGGCACCTTTAGTAAGAACTAGGCCTACTATACCAATGATAGGGAGACATTTATTATTAATTTAAAGGCCGGGTACCTATAATACACTTATACATGGGGCGTTTTAGGTGGAAAGGTGAAGGTTTGAATTAAAAAAAAAAAAGGGGTAAAATTAAAAAACCAAGTTTTAAAGATGTTTGTGAAATATTGTGCCAATTTAGTGTAAAAATCAAGAATTCTTTTTTAAAAAAAAGAAAATAAATAAAGGTTGGTTTATTTTCCATTAATCTCAAAAACAAAACGTTGCCTTTTTTCCCCCCCCGGGCTCGGGGCCAAATAAAAATTCTTTTAAAATTATTAAAGGGGAAAATCATGTCCATGGTAAAAAATTAAATTTTGGTTACATCTAATATATTTTAAAAATTTTTACTTTATTATCCCTCATATTTATAAAAACAATAAAAAAAACCAGTTAAATGTGAATTAACGTTGTCATTTTTAAAAGGCTACCGCGGCTCATTGTCCCAAGGGGACGAGCTGAGTGAACATAAACAACCCGTGCATTCTACCAATTCCCGCTGGGGAAACAAATGGTCATGTAAATCTTTATTTCCTGGACCATTATATTTGCCTTAAAAAAATATTGCAAGTATACAGGGTGCTTTATAAACACAGAATATTTCGATGTTGTGTTTTTTTAAATGAAATAGTAATATTTTCAATTTACTTTCTGAATCTACGCGTAATTTTAGCCCTAGTTCCTGCTTTATGTCCTTTACCTAAATCCATTAGTTAAAAAAATATAAGGTATATTTTATTAAGATTTTTAAATGTTGCTTCTAGATTATCTTTTGACCTTTTTACCTGTAAGACACTACCAACATTTACATGACAGTTATTTTTGACACTGCCAAATAAAGTAACTTTATTACTTAAATTTAATATGTATTTTAAATTGTGTCCTTTACTTAAAGAGAACGCATTACCCTTTTGATGATCAGAAGATTCGGAGATCGCCAACGATCCTTTAATCAAACAAAACATCTTTTTAATAATACGTTTCCGGACCGCCCTCCTATTTTCAAATCTGCAGTGATCAGGACTATTCCAAGGAAGTTTAAAGGTGTATGGAAGCCCAATACAGTAGAACAAAATTGTCCAGGCGTGCAGGGCAGCGGGAATAGAGGGGTTGGCCCCGTGGAGTTTGCGCAATAAATAGTAGGTCAGGGCCGGATTTTCATAATTCTTTGTTACTATCTAAAAATTGACATCATCAAATGTCAAATTCACATTCAGTTTTTTTTTTTTGCACAAAATTGTTGGTTATTAAACGATACTTACCATAGAATATTTAAAATTATTGTAATATTAGATTTTAATATCATCTGATATAATATGGAAAGAAGCATTCTATTTAAATTGTCGATATTTTTGTGAGTTTTGTATTTTTACCAAAAATCTTTCAAATAAAAAAAAACAAGATTTTTTAAAATAAATTTCAAAATTTATGATAGTTTCATGTACTTATCACCAATTTTGTGATAGAAGAAGGGCAAGATATGTAAATGAGTTTAATCTTATCCAAGATTCTGGTTGTACATTAAAAAGTAAACATTTTTATATCTGCTTTTTAGGCATAATTTTCACTAATAATAAACATTCATGAGACAGAATAACAGTGGTTAAAATGTTTGGTAACCTTTGTAAGGTATCCATTGTAACAGTATCCGTTAAATATTATGTGTCTACAGTATGTCGAGCTTAAAAAGTTCATAATGCATAAGTTTAAGAAACCACAAATCCAAATTTTTTTAAACAAATACAAAAAAACAAAGGAACTTTAGCATAAAATTGTACTTTCTTTCATTCAATTAGAGGGACCTGTATATATTAAAATTTGCCTGGTCTGCCCAGTAATTAATAATTTTAATCCTTTTAAAGAATGTACTAAATTATTAAATTAAATAAAAGTAGCTAAATGTAAACCTTATTTCTTTTTAATAATCCACAGAAATACACAAACATTGTGGAAATCATCCAAAAGATAGTTAAGATTGCCTTACTTTTCTCACTGCTATTTCCTATGAAATTTTCATTATTTTATTATTCATAATTGATATATTATTATTTTTTCGGTTACCTAACGTTACGTCTCATAAGAAGCACCTAATTTAAATATAAGAAATACTTACCTAAAGTAAAAAATGCCGGGTATATGTAACAATAAACACAAAATTATAGTCACAATTTACTTAACACTAATCACTAAAATAAGAAGGTTTTTATCAATCCAAAAAACTTCTGCAACCACAGGGTATCATACCATACCATAGGTACCCACACGAAGCAAAACAATCGGTGCAAAGAGCACAAACCACAACGAAAATGACGAATGATGACACGACGACGGTTGTCGATACAGCGCGGATATAGTTTCATGCGCGCCCCGCGCGCCCTTGCACCAAAAACCTTAGACAACCTTAGACCATTACGGCTCTCATAAAAGTATAATGTGTTGCCTAACTACACACTGATTTATCGGGGTGTAAGTAGGCAACACATTAAATTATTTCGTGGAATTTTGTTATTGCGCAGAATCGGCGGGGCCAACTCTGACAGTTATTTTCATACTGGGCTGGACATTTTTTGATCGAATGGGCCATAGCATTGGGCTTCCATACACCTTTAAACTTTCTTGGACTATTCAGAGGTTTGACCAAACTGGTACACCAACGCTCCGGAAGGCCAAGAACGGTTAGTAATGAAGAAAAAAGTTTGGAGATTGTGCAGCATTTTGTAGAAGAACCAAAGCTGCCATTACGAAAAGTGGCCTCTCAATCCGATGTTGGTTTTATATCCGTGAGGAATGTCCTTATATCTAACAAATTTCGTCCCTATAAAATTACATTAGTGCAAGAACTATCTAAGGATGATTTTGATCGCCGAATTAAATTTTGTAAAGTTATGTTAGAAAAATGGGAACGAAATCGAAATTTTTTCAATAATATTATTTTTTCTGACGAATCAACTTTCATGCATAACGGACAGTTAACAGACACAATCGTCGATACTGGGCAGATGAGAATCCTCACTGGATGAGAGAATCGCACATCCAATATCCTCAGAAAGTCATCGTTTGGGCAGGTATAAATCAAAACCAAATAATAGGCCCATTTTTTGTTGAGGGAAATTTAAATTCAGAGCAATATTTGCACATGTTGGAAGGTCAAATATTACCTGAAATAATAATTAGAAAAGGTCATAATTTACAATAAACATGGTTTCAGCAAGTTGGAGCCCCTGCACATTTCGGTATAAACGTAAGGAAATCTTTAGATGCTACTTTCCCCAATAGGTGGATCGGCAGAAGAGGTAAAATAGAATGGCCAGCGAGATCCCCTGACCTTACGACCTTGGACTATTTCCTCTGGGGTTATTTAAAAAATAAAGTGTTTCCAACAAAACCCGAAAATATTCATGTACTTAAAGACAGGATAGGGACCGAATGTGAATTGATAACTCCAGCTATGCTCCAAAATGTTCTTAATAAATTTTATTACAACTTGGGGCATTGTCAAGTGTTTCGGAAAGGCCATTTTCAGCACTTAATTAAATGAGTTTTTTTCGTAATTACTGTATTTATTATTTTAATAAAAGTTACCATAATCTTTTTTAACTAATGGAATTAAGTATAGGACATAAAACATGAACTAGGGCTAAAATTTTGCGTAGATTCAGATAATAAATTGAAAATAGTACTATTTCATTTAAAAAAAAAACACAACATCGGTTTATTCCATGATTGTGAAGCACCCTGTATACTTGCAATTTATTTTTTTAAGGCAAATATACTAAAGATCTACAACTTTTATCTGAAATATTTTTTGATCAGAGGCGGCGTTTTCGAAAGCATTAAGAAAATTGCATAAAGCACGAAATATTTTCGTAAGTTATTTTATTATGTTTTGAGTTTACGCAATTAAAAAATGTATTTAAAAATTTTATTTTTTATTTCTGGTTAATTGAACTTTATAAATTCCTGGTACCCACAAGGGTATATTAAATTTAGAATTTAAAGTAACGCCTAAAAAATGTACTATTGTATACAAAATAAATTTATATTGCTTAACCCTAAAAATATGGCAAGAACCAAAAAGCCTAAAATGTTTGTACATTTAGATTATTTTTTTGTTAAAAAATAATAGTCAGCACACATATTACTGTTTTTAATTATTTGGCGGAGAAGTGCTTTTTAACCCGTACTTACCCTTCTATAAGTAAAATAATTTGTATACCTCTAGAGGGCTCTGGAGTACATTGAAAAGTATTTTCTTAACATAAGCAACCGCAGTGATCTGGATAACTTGGGGAGATCTTGTGACAAAAAAGGCTTATTTCTGAATAGAGCTAAAGGCAAATCAATAACATTTTCTTGTAATTAAAATCAAGTTAATTATGTTTAACAATTAATAAGTTGTACGGTACAAAAAGTAAATTAGAAAATTTAGGTCATCAAGTTAATTGTCTGTTTGTATAAATATTTTTCTTTGAGTAGGTTAAATTTTGCCGCTATCATTTTAAAATATACGCAAAACACATATAGTAGGAGACTAAAAAGGGTACAAAATAAATCTTTATAATTTATGGCAAGTGTCCGCTTTTGACGTTATATTTTCGTATAAAATTTTAAATAATTTCATACTGAGCCCTCGTATGCTACAGAAAATATTTTCTTATATTCCCAAGAGAAACCTAAAGAAATAATACTTATTTTTTTTTACCTTTTAGAAAAAAAATTAAGGCTCAGAAAGGATTTCTCTGCCGCATAATAAGAGACAATAACAAGCGTGCTGTACAAATAGATTACTTTAGTTAATTTTTGGGATCTTTTATTTTTTCTATTTTCTTTATATTTGTAGGCTTTAGCATACGTGTTTTATTTTGTCTATAACAGTTTATTTTTTAGAAAATACTTACTGTAGTAAATTTAATTTTTGTTTTATAAGGATTTTTTTAATAAATAATCGCACAATAATAAAAAAAGAAAGTCATATACCATTAAATGTTGTAAAGTAAATGACAACTTATCAATCATATACCATTAAATAGTGTTAAAAATAATTATTTTAATACTATTGACGTTGTAGCTTGACTCATTGATGCCTACTCACACTTTATCATTATCTCAATGTTTTCAACAAAAACATTCATATTACCTGTATTTTTTGTAATCTTTGAAAGGGTCCTACATTAGTTTGGAACATATGGTGCTCTTATCTGATAAAAACTCTTATCCTTTTATACAATGGTAAATATAGGTATTGAAATAGTACGTAAAAAAACGCGTGTAGCAACCCTTATGTCGTGTATTTGATAAACAACTTAGTTTCCCATATACAGGGTTTACTCTGTAACATTTTTTTCCCTGGGAGCCGTCTTAATTTATGGAAGAGAAGGAATTATACTGGCCAACTCCTCTGAGCAGAAGCCGTGAAAATACCTATAGAAGAGCGACAGATCCCCTACAGCTCGACGCTGGGCAAGAAGAGGAAGCCTAATGGAGTCCAGAATGCTAAGTGTTGTAGGGGACGCCATTCCCCAGACATGAGAACAATATTCTTAAAAGCGTCTAATTTGGGATACATACAGAGTGTACAGGTTGGAAGAAGAGAAATATTTTCTGGCTCGGAAGAGAAATCCAATCTTTTTTGAAGCTGCCGAAGCTATGGATGAAATGTGTTTGTGCCAGTTAAGGTTATTCTCAAAAGTAACGCCGACAAGATTAAACGACTCTTTGTTCTGCAGAACTTGGCCGCTCATATATAAGGGATAAGCATTTGCAGACTTTTTTCGCTACAGCGAACATGACTGTGTTTTCGAGGCATTAAACTGAACACGATTTTTGGCGCCCCAATCCAAGATAAATTTGAGGTCTTGTGAAAGAGATATCTGCATTGACCTGCGCTTGTTTTCGAAATCAGAATTACACGGTGGCTTAAGAAATTGAATACTCGAGTGGAGAGTACTATCGTCAGCAAAACTATGAATGGGATTGATTGTGGAAGAGAGAAGATCGTTAATGTGTAGAAGAAACAGGGTGGGTGCGAGCACTGAGCCCTGGGGCACCCCAGCATTAATTTGGTAGAAGCTGGAGGAATGACCATCTACACTAACTGATATACGTCGATAAGAAAGGAAACTGGAAAGCCAAAAGCAAAGCTTAGGAGGAAGACCGTAAGAAGGAAGTTTGTTAAGAAGCCCATCATGCCAGACCTGATCGAAAACTTTGGATATGTCAAGAGCAACGATCTGGGATTCACCAAGAAACTCAAGGGACTTGTTCCAGTTGTGCAAGACAAAGGAAAGAAGATCAGCTGTAGATCAACTGTGACGGAATCCATATTGTCTATCATGTAAGATCCTATGTTTTTCCAGATACTTTAAGATTTGGGAATTAATGAATTTTTCCATTACTTTGCAAACAACTGAAAGAAGAGATATAGGTCTATAGTTAGAAGGGAGACTTCTGGATCCTTTTTTGGGGACAGGCTGCATACGTGCAGCTTTCCCACTTTCCGGGAAAATGCCCGTGTCGTAAGAGATTCAAAAGAAATACCAATCCTACCACTAGTCTTGTTGCTTTTACCTAGAGACTGGTTTGTTGATACATTCCTGTAGGCTCATTTTCGGTTGCCCAAATAATGCCTGTCTTTTGTGATTCAATGCTTTACATTCGCACAGGATGTGTTAGGCTGTTTCTATTCCCTTATCGCACATTCTGCAACTTGGGTCCCCATTGTATGGGCCTATCTTGTGTAGCTGTCCTCTTAGACTATCGTGCTCTATTAGCAGCCCTACTGTTTTGCGAAGTCTTTTCCTACTTTGTCTGAGTAGTTTTTCCTTCGTTCTTTGGAATGGGCCCTTTGTAAAGCCTTTTCCATATATTATTCTACTGATGCTGGACCAGCATTCCTCGTGTCTGTTTCGGATCCATTCCCTAGATTGACCTCGTGTTGTGGTTTTGGTCTCTCCAAGGCCAGGTTCTGGTGCAAAGTATGGTGTAGATGATTCCTGTCTCGCTAGGTCATCCGCTTTTTCGTTGCCTTTTATTCCAGAATGTCTCGGTGTCCACAGGAGAGTTTCCTGTTGCGTTCTCCCAGGACTTTCAGTTCTTTTTGGCATTTTCATGTCCGCTTGGACGTTACCTTAGGGTTTGTTAGCACCCCTCTCCATGCCTGGCTGTCTGTTATTATGCAAATCCACTTATTGTTATGAGCCTCCCTGTTGTTTCTTTTGCACAGTGCAGTTAAGCATATATTTCCGTTTGTAATACAGAACTGTATGTTTCTAGTGAAATGGAGAATTGTTAGTTCCTTATTTCACTGTACACGCCCGCTTTAGTTTTCTGCTCGGTTTTGAATCCATCTGTGTACCAGATGATGTCTCCAAACGTGCTGGAGAGATCGGGTTGTTGCCATTCACTTGGATGTAACATGTATTAGGGGCTATGTGAGTAAGAGTTAACACTCATCGCCAACTCTCTGTCTCAGGGTTTAAAGCAAAATTTTATGAAAAAGCAGCGTAAGCTTTAGTAGGAGGTCTGGGCAGGGAAATTTTTCAAAGAGGTTATTTATTTAGACCCGGTCAAAAGCTTAGATATGATCTGAAATTAGTTAAGGAGCTTAGTCGAGTACTACAGAAGAAGTAAGAACTATTATACTAAAAACACCTATGTAAAGTAAGTTCCAATAATCTTGGTCTCCTAAAGTATTGAGATCTTAAGTTAGATCAAGTTCTTTTCTGATTTAGCAAGTTTTTTACTGATCTGTCTGTATTTTTTAATGTCCATTTTTCATTATAATGACCGTTTCTCGAGAGTTTGGAATAGCAGATAAGTGCCAAAAAAAAACTGATTTAGGTACGTGTTACAAACACAACATTGAAACTTTTTATTATGTATGATTAGTCGTTTGACAAAGCCAGTAAGTTTTTGAAAAATGTCCAAATTTAAAAAATTTTGGTGCTTAGTTGTTGTATTGCCATGAAGACTTATTTAAACTGAGTCCGAAAAAGATTTTTTTTTGCAGCTGTACCGAAAACAAAACTTTCGGTATGATTTATTAAACCGAAAGTTTTACTTTATACGAATCGTACCGAAAGCAACTATTTTTGGGACGATTTTTTTCCATTTTGAAACGATTCTTATACTTTCGGAACGATTAAAAATAACAAAATTAAGATTTTATGTTAGCAGGCTTTGATATTTCTATTTAATTTTGTCAAAGTAGGTTTTGATATTTCTTTTTAAAGTATGTTACTGTCAGAAAAGATTTACCGTCAGTAATAAGTGAGTTCAATAAATAAATTGTAATTAAAAAGTTTTAAAATGAATTACTCAAATAGTCATAAGTACGATATATTGGAGTGTTTTGTTCTCTGTCGCAGAAATGACGCATAAGCTAAGGAAATATATTTTAATAGATATCCAGAAAGACGACAACCTGGTATATTATTCCTAAAGTAAAAAGAACGAAGTTTCCAAACGAAAATAATGAAAATTTGGTGTTGCAAAGCGTGGTTGAGACACCTCGTACGTCTTTGCGTCAAATAGAGACAACAGGCGTCGCTCGGTCAACTGCGGACAGCATTTTAAAGCGCCACAAATATCACCCGTATCGTGAACGACCCTGTCAGGGTCTTTAGAAAGGGGATCAAATTAGAAAAATGGAGTTTTGTCAGTGGTTTATTGAAAAAAATATTGAGATACCAAATTTTTTTATGAAAGTCCTCTAGTCTGATGAGAGTCAATTTACTAACTGTGGACTTTTTAATCGGAAAAATACGATTTTCTGGTCAGATGTAAATTCACACTTAGTTCGAGAAGTTAGGCACCAGTTTAGGTGGGGATTTAATGTCCCAGGTACCCAGGTGATTGGTCCGTTTTTTTTTTTAATGAAAATCTAACTTTAGAAAGATATTTAAACCTTCTACAAACTAATGTTGCAGAACAAATAATGAAACTTCCACTAGCTAACATTCAAAACATGTTTTTCCAGCAAGACGGCGCACCGCCACAAAATGGACAAATTATAGCGAACTTTTTAAATAATGAATTTCCCAACCAGTGGATTTTTTTGTATGGGGTCACCTAAAAAATCAAGTCTTCTCTAAGTCCTACGAAAACATTAAGCAATTAATAGCTGCTGTTATGGAAGCTGTTAATAGTCTTACTCCACAAATGATAAGAAGTTCTTGTGAGGCAGTGCTGAGATGATGCGAGTTATGCCTTCGAGAATATGGTGGCTTATTTGAACATTTACTTTAGTGTTAAGTTTTTTAGCTTTCCTTCTTATTTCTAAGCGTTTGTTGTTTAAAAGTGTTGATAAATTTGTTCATTTTATTTATGTTCTTGTTTGCAAAATGTTTTTACTTTAATCTAAGTTAGTATTAAATAAAAATAGCAAAGCCTGCTACGATGAAATTTTGATTTTGTTTTTTTTATTATTTCTCTTTGCCGATCATAAGCGTATTGTACATGGTTAAAAAGCATTTTTAATGGGTATTTCAAAAATGTAAAAATTCAATATGGCGTCCATAAGAAAAACAAAAGTTGACTCCGGCTGGGCGCAACATAGTAGGCCTAGAAGTTTTTTGACACCATTTTCAAAAACATCGTAACCTCTTACCCAAATTGTGAAAATTTTATGATTCTAGCTTTTATAATAAGTACAATATTTTTTTTTAAATGCACATTTTTGTATTTAACCCTGTATCTAGTTAACGATATCGATTTAAAATATAACATCCCCGGATTACTATTAGGCATAAAAAACCGCAACTTTTCTTCCATTTAACCGACCTTGTATCTATGGTTTCCAATATCCCCATGAACATCATCTTATTCTGGACACACTGTATATAAAAGTTGTGTAACAGTTAATTAACCTTATAAAATCCCAAAGATTTACCCATTTTAAGAAAATATTCTTAAAAAAGGTATAAAAGTTTTTTCATTTCCATATCTTACAAACACAAAAAAGAATTATAAAATCCTAAAAAATATGTACTCTTGAGGATTTTTATTCGTATTTTTATTACGTAGGTTGTTAAAATGCTACAAGCATTCTTCTCGACTTCGCGTATTTACTTGATTATGAATTTAAATAAGAAATGGTACATTCGAAATCTGTTTAATTTGTATTTACATTTAAAGTTTTTTGGCAGAGAGAAACGTTAAATGCCCCAGCGGCTGCTTAAAACATTCTTTATTCTTATTTCTGTACGTGAAATTTAAGCAAAAAGGTAGCTTGAGTTTCGGTTTGCTTTTGTGTGATAAAACAGAAATAATTGTGTATGTATTACCAGAACCAACGGGGCCTGAAATTACTATTTTATGCATTTTACTGTAGAAAACTAACGAATACTTAAAAAAATAATTTAAATTAAAGCAACAGAGATACGACATAAAATAGCTATTTATTTAACTAGTATACAAATATGGTCCTTATTGAACGAATATTTTTTATGCCCGAGCCAAGGAAGTTTGAAGGTTAATGGAAGCCCAATATGGCCTATTCGATCAAAAAGTGTCCGGCCCACTATGAAAATAACTGTCATGAGAGGCCCCCTCGATCCTGCGCAGTAAGAAAATTCCCCAAAATATTGTAATGTAATGCCTACCTACACACAGTTTGTAGGTAGGCAACACATTATCTTTTTACAGAGCCGGAGTCCCGTTTTCGTGTGCGACGGTGCGGTGTTTATGAAACCATACCCGCGGTGTGCCGTTGTCTCATCAACCCTTTCAAGCAATTGTTTTGCCCTGTGTGATTTTAATTTGTGGTTGCAGGAGTTTTTTGGATTAATAAAAACCTTCATATTTTAGTGATTATTGGTTTATTAAATTATAATTCTAATTTTGTGTTTATTGTTTGTTACTTTTAATATCGTAACAAAATGCCTAAAAGTTACATGGTTTTGTCTTGCAAATCCAAGGATAACATACCCGGAATACCCCTCATTAGGAAAACAAGCGCAGGTTAATTCAAATATCACTTTCACAAGACCATAAACTAATCATGAATTGGGGCGTCAGAAATCTTGTTCAATTTAATGCTCCAAGACCCAGTCATGTTCGGTGTCGCGAAAAGAAGTTAATTAGTCATTTTGGCGTTACTTTTGAGAACAACTTTAACTGACACAAACACATTACCTCCTTAGCCTCAGCTGCTTTAAAATAGCTTGGATTTATCTTTCAAGCCAGTAAGTATTTCTATCTGTCTAATCTATATAATCTATATGTATTCTAATCAGACCATCTTTAGAATATTGTTTTCATGTCTGAGCAATGGTATTTCCTACAACTCTTATCATTTTTGATTCCATTCAAAAAAGGTCTGTTCGTCTTATTATTGATCCCACGTTTACAAAAAAGCTTCCTTCTCTTTCCCACCGACGGGCTGGAGGCGATACATTTTTATAGGTATTTTCACGCCTTCTGCTCCGATGAGTTGGCAAGCATAATTCCTCTGACAGCTTCCAATAGAGCAACACGTAGTGCCAGTTTTATGCATTCTTTTACAGTCCAACTTAAGAGACCCCAAATTTTCCACTTTCTTTGTTCCATCATTCCCAGAGTGTCTAGACTGGAATCTGCTACCCGCAGAAGTTTTCCCTTCTCCAAATATTTAGGTCTGGTGTAGACAAACTCCTCTTTACCCCACTTAACGGTACGTTAGTATTAAAGCCTCAGCCTTGGTGGACTGTCTGACGATATAAAAAAAATTCTTATGTAAGAAACTCTATACTTCTTGTTAAATTTGTTTATGTTATATGTATGAGGTAACACTATTTTATTGTACTTTTATACAAATTATAAATTTATAAAATATTGTATTACCCTAAAACACAAACAACCAGTTCAAATTATGGTAAGTTTTTACTTTTCTTGACCCTTGCCGATTTCGATGATTTTTTTTTAACAGATTACAAATCTAAAGTTAATGTTTTTCTTCAACGTTTTATTTTTCAGATATCGATCCTTAAATATGATAATTAAATTAAACTCAGTTACACTATTTTGCCCTTCTTTTATCACAGAATTCGTAATAATTACATGAAACTATCATACAATGTTGTGCAAAATATACAAAAAAAAAACAGTGAACGTATACTTAGTCTGAAAATGACATTTGATGATGTCAACTTTATACATGGTAACAAAGAACTATGGAAGTCCGGATCTTTTCTACGATTCATTGTGCAAACTCCAGACAGTGGTGTAGTAAAAAAAAGCAGAAGACCGATGAAGACTAAATCTAAGCTTATTTTAGAACCAATCTTTGGTTTGTTTAATTAAGTATGAATTTGTTGTTAAATATATATATATATTTTTTTTTAATTTTAAAAATTGCTTCTTGACCATAAACGTTGTCCAAAGTTCTTATCAACATAGGGCGTAAAAAAGGGAATCATGAGTGTCACAGTTAGTCCGTCGGTCCGTCCCTGTAGCTCTGAGATATTCACAACACTTTGACAGTAGTTAAAAGAGTTTTACTTGCTATTACATCTTATTTAATTTTAAACCGTCCTAATCGCCGAAAGCACTTAATTTAATTTTAAACCGCCTTAATCGCCGAAAGCTGCAGTCGTACACCAAATAACATAAATGGAGCGTGTTTATTTGTTACAAGAATGACGATTAAAGACGTTCTGCACCACACACTTCGTTTTTAAATAAAGGACGGACGAATCGACGATTAAGTTTTCAGGCGCTTTTTTCACTGACGGTGTTATGTTCGGTTTGCGTCCACAAACTGGCAATGTTAATCGACGCTTTTGATCGTCACGATAAAACGAGGTCTGTGGGGGCGTTTACATCTTATTAAAATAAAAATAAAATGTAACTGGTGGTTCAATAATTATGTTTAAAACACTAACTTGATTTCATTGGAGCTCTTTGAAAGCCAATATCTGCAATTAGGCCTATATTCTATATTATATATTCTTTTCTCATATTTTTTATTCATATCCTAAAGATGTCCCTTATCTTCGACGACACCCTGTATATAGATGGCATGTAAAGTACAGATTTTTTTATGTGGCTATGTAATTATTGGCACAAATTAGAAAATGTAATTTCTGCTCTGGTATAAGTTCTTTGGTGCAACTTAAGGGGTTCTCTGGTTAGATACGTTTAAAAATTCGTTTTTTTTGCATAACTCGTTTCCTTAATATGTCTTTAATATAGTGAGAAATTGATGTTTCTAAATTTGAAGCCATTATAAAGATACAGCTGAGCGCTGAGAGTTTTGTCGGCTTGATACCTGAAACCCTTCTATACAAATGTATACTCATACAAGTACAGACAAGTTTAAACAAGTTTAGGAAAAATTGGTGTGGCTATTTACGTTGTGAAATTAAAGTACGCCTGAGCGTGATTAAATCCAACTTTTAAACACGCGCGTGTTTTAAAGGTTACCATGGTACAGGGTCTTTGATTATATTTACGTGGCTTCTGGAGCCTCTATTTTTAAAGACAGAGAAAAATGTTTTATATAAAAATTGTAGAATTTTTTTCATATTATTTTTTGAAATTATCAGTAAAAAAATATCGCAATAAAAAAATGGGAAAATATAGGCAAATTCAACTTTTTTAAATGAAACACCCTGTATATTATACGCTACAATAAAAGATCGTTTATTTCTGATTTCAAATGTATATATATTGATGATATTTGGATGAACCATTTTAGAGATATTTAAGCTTAAAATATAAATAAATTGAAAAAAAACCATTAGTATCAAGCTATGAAAACAATAAAATTGTTTTAATAAACTTGACGTATTAATATTATAAAAAGTTGGAATTTATTATTTAAACTATTAAAAGTAGTTTGTATTGCTTTTTTGTTGATGGGCTATTCAGAAGAACAAAAAATCGCTATTATGCGTACAATAATGTAATTTATGGTAACAATAATAATGTGACGACAGTACAAAGGGAATATTACTTATTATATTCTTAACAACGGGTACCATCTATAGATACTATTAAATACATAGTAAGAAAGATTATTGAACAAAAAAGCTTTTAAATGAAGAAAAGGACTGCAGCACGAAATGAAAACAAAGTTTTGGATATCCTCGTTTTTTCAGGATAATTATTATACTTTTTCTATTGGAATAGCACTAACTACTTTTAATAATTTTAGAAAATCCTGAAATATTAATCTCGGATGAGGCATCTGAACTTAATAGAACAGATTATAAAATTTATTTATCCTTAAAATTTTACAAATTTTATCCTTATAAATTTATGTCCGTTCAGAATCTTCCGGATGCATGCAGGACCGACTAAGTATGCATTGGAAATAGCTAGGTTTATGCAGCAGGTCCAAAGTTTTTAAATAAAATTCTATTCACCAAAAAGTATTTTTTTACGCAGGCGCAGGAATGCTTAATCACAAAAATAAAGATTATTGGTCCAGAGAAAACCCTCACCAAATTTAGCAACCTAACAATTTTATTGTTTCCATGGCTTTTTTGATACTAATATAAAACTTTTTTATAATTTATTAATAATTTAACCTAAAATATCTTAAAAATGGTTTATCCAAATATCATCAATGTATATATATATTTGAAATCAGAAAAAAAGATCTTTCGTTGTAGCGCATAATATACAGGGTGTTTCATTTAAAAAAGTTGAAGTTGTCTATATTTTTCCATTTTTTTATTGCCATATTTTATAACTGATAATTTCAAAAGATATTATGGAAAAAATTCTACAATTTTTATATAAAACACTTTTTTCTGTCTTCAAAAATAAAGACCTCAGAAGCCACGTAAATATAATCAAAGATCCTGTTCAATCAAAAACACAAGAAATGTAAAGTCTAAGATGACATTGTAACAATCTTTAACCTTAAATCTTGGCACATGTCAGGCATTTTAAAGAAAAAAATATTGATCTGACAGGAGTACTTTATAACGTCAAATAAAACATTACTAATATAATAAATATTACCAATATAAAATGACGTTATATATTCGTGGATAACTGGTTTTTAAAACACTTGCTCTATTTTGAGAACTCCGGCTACGCTGTTGTTTCGAAAAACCGCGCATGTTTTAAAGACCTTAATATCCATTTACACTTTAATATACTCTTAGTCTTGGTAGAGCAGATTAATGATAAGTTAGGATTTTTGTAGTATTTCTGTACTTGAAACTTTAAACGCGTTTTTCTCAAAACTAATTTTTTCAAACTTTCCTCCATCATATCTCGAGAACTGCTTGACCGATTTACTTCAAATTTATAGAGTTGACTTAGCACATATAGACACACGGAATGAACTATTAGCACCCCAATATTTAAAATATTTCTATTTTTTTTAACAAAAAGTTGACAAAAAATACATGAAATTCGAAATTTTTTGTTCCCACCTCTGTCAAAAATACAATTTTCAAAATATTCTTTTTATAATAGTTTATTTCAAGTATTTAGGCTTAACAATTAAGACGCCGCAGTTTTTTTTAGTTTCAGATAACCAAGTTGGAGGAAGTGAGGATCCATTTTTTAAGGCAGGTGTCTTCAGAGCTCTATAACTTTGGTTCTAATGAATATTTTCAGCTAAAAATTTATATGTATACTCTTAAAACACTAATAAATAAATGATAAAACTCCAAAGTTCTATCTCTTATTGGTCCTCACAAAAAAATCCCAAAAATTGCATAAAAATTAGACCGTCAAACCAGATAACCTTCTTAATTATAAATATGTGTAACGTGGTAGAGATCTTATTAAATATTTTTTTTGTTTCAGGAATAAGAAAAACAGCAAAATATTATGGGAAAACGCAGTGCGCAAGGTATCAAAGGAGAGGCGCAAACACAAACTTTCCACCATAGCGATCTCCTTGGTGGACAAGGCAAAACTGCAAGAAATTTCGATCACTGTTACGCCTCCATCATCACCGAAGAATTTCATGTTCAATAATTTAAACGTATATAGCAATAATGTGAATAATGTAAGTTTGGCATAGATATATCTTAAAGGAAAATGCTCAAATTTACATTCGCGGGAACAGCTAAATCAATTTTCTCCCTAAATCCTTTAAGTGTAAAATTGAATGGGAAATCCAAATGCTTTAAAGCGATTTGATAGTGACAGTACATCATTTTGGAATTTATCAGCCTGTGAACCTTATAATTTAAAGATTAGTGTTACCTACTGTCATTGGTAAATATTATCGGATTTATCTAAGGGGAATAGGTAAATTTTAATTAGGAGATTATTTTGTATTCATCTTTTGCCTTAAATATCAGTGCTCTAAAATAACAGTAAAAACTAAAAAGGTCAGTTTTGAGATATTGGGCATTTAAATATTAAAATTAGCGTATTTAAAAAACGTTAAGAATTATGGAAATAAATTTTGTGAAATTTTTAAGTTTTTACGGATAATAAAAATGTACTAAAAACTGTTGTTCTAACGGCCGAGTGATGATCGCGTTGTTAAAGTTAGCAATGGAATTAACAATGGTTAAAATTTAACAAAGAGGTAAAAATGAACACTCTTGGCAACAGGGCATAACTTAAATGTTAACTATTTGTCAAAAAATAATTTAGTTCGAGATTTTGCATTTAAAATAAAATAAACATATTAAAAAAAAGTTAAAACAATATTTATCTTTCACAGAATATGAAAAAAATTGGTTCGGCGAGCATAATATATAGCTCAAATGACCAATATTCCAGAACCTCTTTAAATTTGAGTTTTTAACAGGTTCTTTAATATAATTTATGCCTACTACATTTTCTTGATACATTTCAGTAGGTAGATTTATCTATTTTAATATATATTAGTAAAACCATTTATTTACAAGAATTTTATTGCTAACTGCTCTTTAATATCCATTTATTCTATCTAAAACAAAATAATTTAAATAATTTTATGTAATAACTAGGTATTACTACTAAAAATTAACTTATTTTAAGTTAATGCTGTCTAAACTATAACATGCGGTACTAAGAAAAACCGTTAAAGACCCGATGTGGTAAATGTCCGATTCGTCGCAAGGCCTTTGTCGAAATCCAAGTAACACGCACTCTAGGGTGTAGAACTTGATCTAAGCATTTTTGTATCGCAAGGAAAAGATGTTTTTTGTTTTAAAACAGCGCATATACATATAATAATTTTTACACGCACGCTAGATGAGATAGGGTTTGGAGTAGCTCAAGGGCGCTTTGAACAATTTCACATATTAATTGCCCTTTTACATTCTTAAACTTTTCAGAGCACACCAAGCTCTAAAAAGCTACTGAGATTATCTATCGCAACTTTCGAGCATATACTGCTAGAGGCAGCCGTGCAACTTGGTCGTGCGAACACTCCACGTGAGAAAAAAAAAAGAATAAGAGTGCAATATTTTCCCCTCGCTCTACGTGCTGAATGGGGGGCGGGCGGAGCATATATATACTATTCTCCACCAACTAATCAGCACCAAAACCAAGAGAGAAAAGTTGTACTTTTATTCGTCTTTTTCTTTTACTTGATCGGATCTGTGGCTTGGCTAAATTATAATATTTAGTAGCGCAAGCTAAAAACAATAGGACAGTTAGTGCCTAAATCATTAAATTAAAACATTTTGCATGTTCTTGCCATGCAGAGGAGAGATTGCACTTACTTGAAGCTTACGCAGCAGAGTATGCAAAATGTTTTAATTTAATGATTTAGGCGCTTACTGTCCTATTGTTTTCAGCTTGCATTACCAAATATTATAATTTCAAGACACATGTCCGATCAAGTCTCACAATATGCGTAAGAAAAAAAGATGAATAAAAGTACAACTCTGCTCTCTTGGTTTTCATGCTGATTAAGAATACCAGAGCTATACCACATCCTGTCTCTAACGTTTTTTTTTAGTACCGCATGTTATAGCTTTGGTAGTGGTAATACCTAGTTATTACATGAAATTATTTGAATTCTTTTGTTTTAAAAAGAATATATGGATATTAAAAAGCACTAAGTAATAAAATTCTTGTAAATAAATAGTTTTACTAAAATGTATTAAATTAAAATATTAATTTTCTAGAAAAATAAAGCAAATATTTTGTCTATTCTAGATGAATCTACTTACCACAATGTATCAATAAAATGTAGTAGGCATGAATTATATTAAAGAACCTGTTAAAAACCCAAATTTAAAGAAGTTTTGCAGTATTGGTCTACTGCTTGTTTTTAAAGAAAATATGTAAAATGACTTTGTTGGAGTTCCAAACATATTTTTTTTGATATTGTGCAAGGTAATTATATTTTAAATATTTTTTATGCTTAATAAGTTTTAAAAGCAAAATTTCAAACTAAACTATTTCTTGTTATCTAGTTACCATGAAATTTTTAAAAATGTGCTGCGATGTCAAGTTTTTTTCATTTTTCACTCTTTGTTAAATTTAACAATTGTTAAGTTCATTGCAACGCAATCATTTTTTTTTGTTTTTACAAAAAGTATAACTTGTCCTATTCTAAGTGTAGGTACAAATAAGCTTAAAAGTAATCGGGACGCCAAGATTGTTTCCAATCCAATCTCTTTGATACCTATCAGAGTTTTAGTGCATATGAGATAGGAAGCCGCGTCATTTCAATCCTATCCCTTTTCATACCTATAAGAAAGGTTTCATGTTGTAAATGCAATTAGAAATGGATATACAAACTATTTTGAAAACGAAATGGACAAATGGCTTGGCAAGATAAATTTATGTAAAGAAAATTATTACATTATAAAACCCTTCCATAAATATAAATCATGTACAGGGTGTCACAAATTTGAGCCTTATCATTGGGATCTCGAAAACCTGAAGAGATACGAGGTCGGTTAAAGAAGGGCAAAGTTGCGCAATTTGATGCCGATCAAAATGCCACCTTAAAAGTTTAAAAATTTCGAATTTCTCTGAAGACTTTTGAAAAAAAACGAAAATTCGCGATATTAGTTTTATTTTTTTATGACTTTATTTGGCTAGATATAATAAAATAAATTTCACATTCTTAGTGCTACTTTTACTGTTCTACAAGACAGTGTTATTAGATTTACACGCCGGCGTTTCGTCTTTGAGCTGCCATCATTAACTTTGATTTTTTAAATACGGTCCTGGATTTTTTATTACGGATTTAAGGAGCTTTTAAGGTCCCAAAACCAATGCTGTATTGCACTTATTCGAAAAATAAATTTTAATGATTTTATGGTAAGATCTTACCAAAAATCTATTCTCTGTCTCTCTCTAACGCATGATTTCTTACGAAATTGGCCATTAATATGAGTTTTTCGAATAAGTGCGATACCTCATTGATTTGGGAACCTTAGAAGCTCGTAAAATCCGCAATAAAAATCCAGGGCGGATTTGGATTCAGCGACCCAAAGAACATAAGGATATTATGGTCAAGTCTTTCAGACCTTCAATTTTTTTTGTGGGGCTGTAAAATTGCTCTTACTTTATTTTCCATATCTTTGTTTTTTTTGCTGTTGTTTTCTTTATTATTTGGAATATACTATTCTGACTGCAATATTACAAATAATTTATTCACAAGTTTATATTTTGTTATTTTTAAGACAGCCCATGTAGGCTTGTTAAAGCCTAAGTACTAGGTTCCGTAGGTGCCGAGTTTTAAGATGGTTGGTCCAAGTCGTTAATTTTTTTTAAATGGGTGACTAGTTTTCGTCTATATTTTTTTATAGTTTAAATATTTTTCTAATTGGCTCAATAAAAATTGAGGCAGTTCAACGATTAGTTTTCAAGATATTCCGTCTCAAAAATTCCAAAAGAAAAAAAATTACATGGTATACGCAAGTGAAAAATCCGGGGACATTCTGCAATCTCGTCAATCTTTTAATGGCATTTATTTCAAGGTTACTTAAGCCTCTCGTTGATTGTTTCCAACGCATAAGACAATATCGCGTTTTTTTCGTCTGGATAAACCATTTTGACCGATATTGACTGAACACCTTATCGTTTAATTTCTGACAACTATCAACTACAGTATGTCAAAACAAAAATTTACCCAGACAAATTAACAGGTACCTCATTTTTATATTTATATGCAAGGTAAGTCGAAATATCTTGAAAACTAATCGTTTAACTGCCTCAATTTTAGCCTATTGGAGAAAATTTTAAACTATGAAAAAATATAGACGAAAAGTAATCATCCTATTTAAAAAAATGACGAATTTGCGATTACTTGTTGGTAGTTGACACCACGAAAATAAAATTTTCAGGTCATAAAAAACTTTGAGCCACCATCCAACCAGCCAACCATTTTTGAGTTAAAAATGTTAAAATTAAGAAAAGGGCCAAACCCTGGGGGTCCACTTATAATGGATCCCACGGTACATAATGTTTACTATCCATTTCCTATCTAGTTGTTGACAGTGTCCAAGCATCAGTTACTGCTCCCCTTGGTCGCTCAGATCATGGTTTGGTCATCGTATCATACTTCACAAATTCTGAGGCCACTGAACGCATGCCGCCACGAACCATCTGGCACTACAACTCGGCTGACTGGGATGGTCTGAGAGATTTTCTTGCCACCTACCCTTGGGATCCTATTTGCTTTTCTACTCACGATCCTTTCGAAATATGTAAACAAATTACCGAAACAATTCAACTAGGCAATAAGAGCTATATTCCCCATACCAAAAAGAACCCCATAACTTCAAATCACAAACCGTGGTTTTCTAAACCCTGTGACAACTACTATTCTGACTGCAATATTACAAATAAATTATTCATAAGTTTATATTTTATTATTTTAAGACAGCCCATGTAGGCTTGTTAAAGCCTAAGTACTAGGTTCCGTAGGTGCCGAGTTTTAAGATGTGTTCCAAGTCGTTATTTTTTTAAATGGATGACTAGTTTTCGTCATATTTATAGTTTAAATATTTTTTCAATTAGCTCAATAAAAATTGAGGCAGTTAAACGATTAGTTTTCAAGATATTCCGTCTCAAAAATTCCAAAGGAAAAAAAATTACATGGTATACGCAGGTGAAAAATCCGGAGACATTCTGCAATCTCGTCAACCTTTTGATGGCATTTATTTCAATGTTACTTAAGCCTCTCGTTGATTGTTTCCAACGTAGCATAAGACAATATCGCGTTTTTGTTCGTCTGAATAAACCATTTTGACCGATATTGACTGAACACCTTATCGTTTAATTTCTGACAACTATCAACTGCAGTATGTCAAAACAAAAATTTACCCAGACAAATTAACAAGTAACTCATTTTTATATTTATATGCAAGGTAAGACGGAATATCTTAAAAACTAATCGTTCAACTGCCTCAATTTTTATTGAGCCTATTAGAGAAATATTTAAACTATGAAAATATATAGACGAAAAGTAGTCATCCTATTTAAAAAAATTGACGACTTTGCGATTACTTTTTGGTAGTTGACATCATGAAAATAAAATTTTCAGGTCATGAAAAACTTTGAGCTATCCCATTTCATGAATTTTTGGGTAAAAAATTTTAAAATAAAAAAAAGGGCCAAACCCTGGGGGTCCACTTATAATGGATCGCACGGTACATAATGTTTACTAGCCATTTCCTATTTAGTTGTTGACAGTGTCCAAGCATCAGTAAACTGCTCCCCTTGGTCGCTCAGATCATGGTTTGGTCATCGTATCATACTTCACAAACAACTCGGCTGACTGGGATGGTCTGAGAGATTTCCTTGCCACCTACCCTTGGGATCCTATTTGCTTTTCTACTCACGATCCTTTCGAAATTTGTAAACAAATTACCGAAACAATTCAACTAGGCATTGAGACCTATATTCTCCATACCAAAAAGAACCCCATAACTTCAAATCACAAACCGTGGTTTTCTAAAGCCCGATACAAAGCTAGACTTTTAAAAATTCAAGCCCACAAAAAGTTTCTCCAAAACCCTAATCCCGAAAATCGACAGGCTAGCATCGAAGCAAGAAATCAGTATAATCAAACCATTTCAGAAGCCAAAGACCGTTTTAACAATCAGATAAAAGATAAAGTCCTTTCTCTCAAATGGCAGTAAATCCTTCTGGTCCTTTGCCAAAAACATTAGTCAAAACTTTTGAACAAATTCTTTTCCACCCCTAATCTCCGGAGATGAAATTATTTCCACCTCTAAAGGAAAAGACGAACTATTTGCTTCACAATTTACTGCAAATTCTACTCTCGATCCTTTTGGTAATCTTCCTCTTCCAACAGTTGCCTCTGATCCTCATAAAATGTCCGATATAATTTTTAGAGTCAAACAGATCAAGCAAATTCTTTCTTCTCTTAATACTAAAAAATTGTCGGGGCATTTTTCCGGAGAGCTGTAAAGCTGCACGTGTGCAACCTGTCCCCAAGAAAGGATGCAAGACTCTCCCTTCTAATTATAGACCTATATCTCTTCTTTCTGTTGTTTGCAAGGTAATGGAAAAATTCATTAAATGCCAAACCTTAAGGTATCTGGAAAAACACAAGATCTTACATGACAGACAGTATGGATTTCGTCACAAAAGATCCACAGCTGATCTCATTTCCTTTGTCTCACACAACTGGAACAAGTCCCTTGAATTTTTTGGTGAATCCCAGATCGTTGCTCTTGACATATCCAAAGCTTTCGACCAGGTCTGGCATGATGGGCTTCTTAATAAACTTCCTTTTTACGGTCTTCCACCCAAGGTTTGCTCGTGGCTCTCCAGTTTCCTTTCTAATCGACGCGACGTATATCCGTTATTGTAGATGGTCATTCCTCCAACTTCTACCAAATTAATTCTGGGGTGCCCCAAGGCTCGGTACTGGCACCCACTCTGTTTCTTCTACACATTAACGATCTTCTTTCTTCCACAATCAATCCCATTCATAGTTTTGCTCACGATAGTACCCTTTACTCTAACATTTAATGTCTCAAGCCAGTCAATAACCCTGATTTGGAAACCAAGCGTAGGTCAATGCGGATATCTCCCTCACAAACTTATTTTGGATTGGGGCTCCAAAAATCTTGTTTAGTTTAATGCCTCTAAAACATAGTCCTGTTCGCTGTCGCGAAAAAAGTCTGCCAGTGCTCATCCGATACATATGAGCGGCCAAGTTCTGCAGAACAAAGAGTCGTTTAATCTTGTCGGCGTTACTTTTGAGAATGTCCTCAACTGGCACAAGCACATTACATCTATAGCATCGGCAGCTTCAAAACAACTTGAATTTTTTTTTCGAGTCAGAAAGTATTTCTCTTCTTTCAATCTGTACAGGGTGTCCTATTTTCGTGTGTTTTACGGGGTTTCTCGCTTATAAGTGAAGTTACAAAGATGCGGTTTTCGCGACACCGTGCTACTTTTTTGTCAAACGAAAGATGCCGCAAACAGATTTGTCCTAGCCCCCTTAGTTTCTTCGCTACAGGGTGATTTTAAAAAAGTTGTATTTTCGGTTACCCCTCGTATCTCAGGTATCTGATAACTTATCGAAAAGATAAAAACGGGCCCTTATAGAACTTTTTACGCAGAATACAGTGGCGTACTTGAAATTTTCTCGGATTTACTTTCTTTGAGATATTAGCCAAAGTTGCACTTTTTTAAATGGAACACCCGTATATTTTTTCGTCATATTATTTGCCACACTGAGAGCTTTCTAAAAATATAATATAGTCGAAATTTATTTTTATAAACAGCATGAAAACATGCAATTATCTATAACACTAAAATCTTGGACTTCCATTGTCTTTATTTGTTAATTGATACACAACGTTTCGGTTAGTGATGTATCTCCAACCGTTTTCAAGTGATAACTAAAACTATTCTTACAAGCTACGACCTTATATACTATCCGTTGTTCACCGAAGCTTAACCGACTTGTCACGGTTCAGCAACGGTAGCCAGATATTGGGAATGTCTACACTCGGTTTGCTAAATACATTTTGATTGTTTGCAATTATTACAGCTTCTTTAAATTTTCTTTTTTTCCAGTGGGTTTCTTTATGAATAATTTTTGCTTCCGACCATTGTATACGGTGTTGTTTGGACCATGCGTGTTCGGCAATCCCTGATTTCGACGTTTCACCTCGTTCCGTATGTTTTTTGTGTTCTTTAACCCTAATTTCTAGTGGTCTTTTTGTTTCCCCGATGTATACTTCACCACATTCACAAGGAATTTGGTAGATACAGTCATTTTTTGAACCATTGTTGTCCGGTCTTGTCTTAGTAAGGATACTTCTGAGAGTGGTTTGGGATTTAAATGCTGTTTTAATATTGTACCTATTCGCTATTCTGCGGATCTTTTCTGAAGTTCCTTTAATATACGGAATAGTCATAAATATTTGTTCCTGTGAAGTCTTGTTCAAATTAGAGTTCTTTGTCTTATCTTGATATTTATCGATTGTTTCCTTGACCAATCTCTCACTGTAGCCGTTTTGCTTGAGATCCCTGGTTATATTACTTATTTCGGCTTGCAGAGATTCCTTACTGTTGCATAATGTCACCGCGCGGTTATATAAAGTACGTATGACTCCTCGTTTTGTTTCATTGGAGTGATTGGAATTCTGGTGTAAATATTGTCCAGTGTGGGTAGGTTTTCTATATACCGAAGTTTGTATATGTCCATTATTTCGTTTGACTAAAACGTCGAGAAAAGGTAGAGCCGAATTTTGTTCCTTCTCCATTGTGAATTTGATACAGGGTCGAAGACAATTTAGATGTTTTAAGAAACCTTCAAGTTCTTCGTCATTACCTGTCCATATAATAAAAGTATCGTCGACATATCGTAGCCAAACTTTTGGTTTGATTAGTGCAGTATTAATTGCGTGTTCCTCAAACCATTCCATATAAATGTTTGCTACCACTGGAGAGAGCGATGAACCCATGGGAAGGCCATCGTCCTGCGCATAGTACTTATCTTTCACTTGAAAGTAAGAACTACGGAGGCACAGCTCCAACAATTCCATCACTCCATCCAGCGGCAGGGTGGTGCGTTCTACTAAGGTATCATCTTCGTTGAGCTTGGCCCGAATGATGCTTAACGATTCTTCTATTGGTACATTTGTATATAGACTTTCTACATCAAAGCTTACGAAAATGTCGTTTGGTCCTATTTCTACATTATTGAGAATCTCAACAAAATGACTGGAGTTTTTTACAAAAGATGGTGACTTACCGGCTAAGGGCTTAATCAGTTCTAAAAGGTATTTTGCCAGTGCAGTCGTGGGTGCATTCCTGGAGCTGGTGATTGGCCTTAAAGGTATATTGTCCTTGTGTATTTTTGGTAGTCCATATAGATGTGGAGGCTTACTATGATGAGGTGTTAGAGTTGCGAGAAGGCCAAAGACAATTTACGACAAAAACACCAGAACAAATTGAACAGACTTTACAGTAAACGACCAACAGCTGAGACAGTCAACAAAAAGACTATAATTAACATGTCCTCCCGAACCATCTCGGAAACAGAAGAACAGCTTTTAGGACGAGGATTAAACTTTGCCATAGCTCCAAAGCATACACCTACTCTAGACATAATTAGCTCTTTAGAAACAACAAGGCTCCAGGGACCAGATGCGGAAGAACTTCGATGGAAAGTAAGAACCGTTTTAGAAACAAAGCAAAGTAACCCCATCAATATCACTCAGAACGAATTAGCAGCTGTTAAAAACCTTCAAAATGATACATCCATCAAAATTCTTCCAGCAGACAAAGGAAATGCCACTGTAGTCATGGATACATTCACCTATGATGAAAAAATTGACGAAGTCCTTCGTAAAGGCAAATACAGATCCCTTGATCAAGACCCAACACCCTCAATAGAAAACAAAATTTACAGGACTTTAAGAAAATATAAAAACTTTCTGACGGACGAAACTAGAACAACTCTAACACCTCATCATAGTAAGCCTCCACATCTATATGGACTACCAAAAATACACAAGGACAATATACCTTTAAGGCCAATCACCAGCTCCAGGAATGCACCCACGACTGCACTGGCAAAATACCTTTTAGAACTGATTAAGCCCTTAGCCGGTAAGTCACCATCTTTTGTAAAAAACTCCAGTCATTTTGTTGAGATTCTCAATAATGTAGAAATAGGACCAAACGACATTTTCGTAAGCTTTGATGTAGAAAGTCTATATACAAATGTACCAATAGAAGAATCGTTAAGCATCATTCGGGCCAAGCTCAACGAAGATGATACCTTAGTAGAACGCACCACCCTGCCGCTGGATGGAGTGATGGAATTGTTGGAGCTGTGCCTCCGTAGTTCTTACTTTCAAGTGAAAGATAAGTACTATGCGCAGGACGATGGCCTTCCCATGGGTTCATCGCTCTCTCCAGTGGTAGCAAACATTTATATGGAATGGTTTGAGGAACACGCAATTAATACTGCACTAATCAAACCAAAAGTTTGGCTACGATATGTCGACGATACTTTTATTATATGGACAGGTAATGACGAAGAACTTGAAGGTTTCTTAAAACATCTAAATTGTCTTCGACCCTGTATCAAATTCACAATGGAGAAGGAACAAAATTCGGCTCTACCTTTTCTCGACGTTTTAGTCAAACGAAATAATGGACATATACAAACTTCGGTATATAGAAAACCTACCCACACTGGACAATATTTACACCAGAATTCCAATCACTCCAATGAAACAAAACGAGGAGTCATACGTACTTTATATAACCGCGCGGTGACATTATGCAACAGTAAGGAATCTCTGCAAGCCGAAATAAGTAATATAACCAGGGATCTCAAGCAAAACGGCTACAGTGAGAGATTGGTCAAGGAAACAATCGATAAATATCAAGATAAGACAAAGAACTCTAATTTGAACAAGACTTCACAGGAACAAATATTTATGACTATTCCGTATATTAAAGGAACTTCAGAAAAGATCCGCAGAATAGCGAATAGGTACAATATTAAAACAGCATTTAAATCCCAAACCACTCTCAGAAGTATCCTTACTAAGACAAGACCGGACAACAATGGTTCAAAAAATGACTGTATCTACCAAATTCCTTGTGAATGTGGTGAAGTATACATCGGGGAAACAAAAAGACCACTAGAAATTAGGGTTAAAGAACACAAAAACATACGGAACGAGGTGAAACGTCGAAATCAGGGATTGCCGAACACGCATGGTCCAAACAACACCGTATACAATGGTCGGAAGCAAAAATTATTCATAAAGAAACCCACTGGAAAAAAAGAAAATTTAAAGAAGCTGTAATAATTGCAAACAATCAAAATGTATTTAGCAAACCGAGTGTAGACATTCCCAATATCTGGCTACCGTTGCTGAACCGTGACAAGTCGGTTAAGCTTCGGTGAACAACGGATAGTATATAAGGTCGTAGCTTGTAAGAATAGTTTTAGTTATCACTTGAAAACGGTTGGAGATACATCACTAACCGAAACGTTGTGTATCAATTAACAAATAAAGACAATGGAAGTCCAAGATTTTAGTGTTATTGAAACCATAACATTGTCTAACACTTTTAAAGAAACGATGCAATTATCTACTTTTTAACATAGGCGGCCTTGGTTTAAATTAATGACAGTCAAATTAATCAACGTCAAATGATTGCTATTGAATTTTTTAATGCTAGTTCCTAGATTATCGTTATCATTTATCTAAAAAATATGGCACAAAACCAAAATTTTGAAAATTTTGTTGATGAGGCGGCGGAGCTTTATCTAAATAGGTACGTTAGAAGAACGAGTAATATTTTTTCAAATTTGACTTTTTTCTCGATTTCTATATAGATATCCTGAAAGAAGACAGACAAAACAATCTAATTCAATATGGGTCATTTAATAAACCTAGGCCGAAAAATTATAGTAAAGGTAATGAAGTAGCTGAAATAAATGTTTTGGCATCAGTTGAAAATACCCCAGGGACATCTTGCAGGCAAATAGAAGAAAATATCGGAGTATCCAAAACAAAAGTCGAAAAAATATTGAAACGACATAAATTCAAACCTTACAAGTATAAACTTGTGCACAATCTTCATCCTGGCGATCCTGAGCGGAGAGTGGAGTTTTGTAACTGGTTTCTCAATATGTGTGAAAGGCAGAATAATTTTGAAAGGAAGATCATTTGGTCGGACGAAGCCCATTTTACCAGTGCGGGTATCCTCAATAGGAATAACTCAAGGTTTTGGAGCCAGGAAAATGAACAAGTTATTTTTCCCAGGGGAACGCCAGGGAACGTTTGGATTCAATGTTTCTAGTTTCATTTTGGGAAGAAGAATTGAATATTGTATTTACCAAGGAAATTTGAATTCTGATAGATACATACAAATCCTTCAAGAAAAAGCAATGACTATTATGGAAGATATTCCCTTGGTTCAAGTAAATGACATCTATTTCCAACAAGATGGAGCTCCGGCTCACAACACTCACGTGCTACAACACTGGTTGGAACAGCACTTTCCTAATCGATTTATAGCCACGCACGGACCTATTCGATGGCCACCACGGTCTCCGGACTTCTCAGTTTTAGATTATTTTTTGTGGGGATATTTAGAAGGTAAAATATACTCGAGGAGGTATGAAACAATTGAGGAATTAAGAGAGGCCACGGAAAATGCCTTTAGAGAGTTGCGAGCCCACTCTTTCGTATTTCAAAATGCTTTAAGAAAACTACAGACGCTGTGCCAACAATGCATAAGACATCATGGTCACCAATTCGAACAGTATTTATAAAATTTGTAGTTAAGTTTGTCTTTTAAGACTAAGAACAATTCTAGCGTAAAATTGTTATTTTTATCCATTAGGTTGTTTTGTTAATAAATGTTTATATTACTAGATTATTTTTTGGTGCGAGAAGGCATTTGACGTTGATTAATTTGACTGTCATTAATTTAAACCAAAGCCGCCTATGTTAAAAAGTAAATAATTGCATGTTTTCATGCTGTTTATAAAAATAAGTTTCGACTATATTATATTTTTAGAAAGCTCTCAGTGTGGTAAATAATATGATGAAAAAATATACGGGGTGTTCCATTTAAAAAAGTGCAACTTTGGCTAATATCTCAAAGAAAGTAAATCCGAGAAAAATTTCAAGTACGCCATTGTATTCTGCGTAAAAAGTTCTATAAGGGCCCGCTTTTATCTTTTCGATAAGTTATCAGATACCTGAGATACGAGGGGTAACCGAAAATACAACTTTTTTAAAATCATCCTGTGGCGAAGAAACTAAGGGGGCTAGGACAAATCTGTTTGCGGCATCTTTCGTTTGACAAAAAAGTAGCACGGTGTCGCGAAAACCGCATCTTTGTAACTTCACTCATAAGCGAGAAACCCCGTAAAACACACAAAAATAGGACACCCTGTATACTCTGTATGTATCCCAAATCAGACCCTCTTTAGAATATTGTTCTATGTCTGGGGAATGGCATCCCCTACAACACTTAGCATTCTGGAGTCCATTCAAAGAAGAGCCGTTCGTCTTATTAATGATCCCACGCTTACAGAAAGGCTTCCTCATCTTGCCCACCGTTGAGCTGTGGGGGATCTGTCGCTCTTCTATAGGTACTTTTACGGCTTCTGCTCAGAGGAGTTGGCCAGTATAATTCCTCCTTTGGCAGCTTCCAATAGAGCAACACGTAGTGCAACCTCTATGCATCCTTTCACAGTTCAACTAGAGAGGCCCCGAACTTTCCGCTTACTTTGTTCCTTCATTCCTAGAGTGTCCAGACTATGGAACCTGATACCCGCAGAAGTTTGCCTTCTCCTCCCAGTCTCCAAATATTTAAGTCCCATGTGAACAAACTTCCTCTCACCACAATTAAGACACCCATGGTACGTTAGTACTTAGACCCCAGCCTTCGTGGACTGTCCAAAGATAAAGAAAACGTTGCTTGGCCTTTTTAATTTGATTGTGTTTTAATGCGACATTGACTATATTTTAAGAGTGCATTTACGCTACACCTTAGGGGTCGGGCGAAAGGACGCGGAGACGGTGGGCGGAGACTAATAAACTTCCACTACCACAATTTTCGTATAGCCGCATTAAAAATATTATTTTGTTTTCTTAGTTTCTTCCAAATTCGGTGTATCGATGCGATGTTGTTTCCAATTGCAAGCCTACAGGAGATAACGTTTTTCGGTAACTATTTTTTACTTAAATGACATAAATTATACACCATTTTAAAGGTAAGAAATTAATCTATGCCTCTGCTGTAACGGATTTTTGAAATATGAGTCAAGTTAAGAGAAAATAGTATCTAAACATAACCGATTTAAGGGTGACTTTCACTCAAGGAAATATTAAAAACTAAATCCAAAACTATTACAGCAGAAGCCTAGATTTAAGTGTTGGCTTTCATATAGTTTTTAAAAATTATCGATAACTTATACCGTTTTTGAGAAAAACATTATGCCTCGAACCCTTAATTGGATCCAATTTACGCGGCGTGAATGGACTCTTAAAACCATGTCATTAGTTCAATTTGGTTAAAATGTAGTTAAAAATATATTCTTATTAATAATAAAATCTGTTGAGTTTAATACATTTTTAGGAAAAATTAAATAACAAGCTAAATAATGAAACAATTATACCTATGAATAACGAAAACATTTTATCTTCAAATGGAATACGGGAAAAAGGATTGGAACTGTACACAGAGTGTCTTAATCAGGATAAGGCATATTTCGAGGAAAATTATGAGCAAACAGCTGAAAAACGTAAGTAATTGCTTACAATTAAAAGATTTTTGTGTGCAGTGTATAGAAAGCTTACTTCTTTTTGACACTGTTCATTTATTGTTGTCCTTTTTTAAATTTCTCATGAAACTTAAGTCTTGCTAATATGGTTGTTTCCACGGCTACTATATCTACTATTGTAACATAAACCACTTGTTTTTTTCTTGCTAGTTTTTTTGATCTTCTGTTTTTTTCAGAAAGTCTGACTTCTTTTTTAAAATAAACATGGCCGCTAATTTAAGCGGATAATACTGGAAACTGATAATATGGTCTTTATTACACTTGTAATCTTTATCCTATAAATATCTTTTAGATCTTGCTTCCCTTCTGGCTAACTTAATATTTGTCTTTTACTAAATCACCAAACCGTAAATTTGTCTTTTTTATACACGGATTCTGTCCAGTGTTACTAGGATTGGCTGTTTTTTTCTTTTTCTTGTCCTGCATGTCCATTTTAAAGGCAAATGTCACATTGTGACACATCGTTAAAAAGAGAATTTTACGGTGAATCTGATAGACTAGAAAAACATACAGGATGGTATTAAAAAAATGTTACTTTCAATTAAACCGCAAGTTGAAAAAATAAATTATTAAGTCCAAGAATAAATATGCCAAAGACATAACTTTGATATAGGTTTCTTTTCGGTTATTGTTTTCATACTTTACAAACTTATGACATACAAATAATTGGATAATATTTTGTTCAGAACCCATTAAACGTATATTTTATATTATTATAGATTTGAAAAAAACAACATAATTTTGTAAATAAATGCATTGGTAATATATTCTCAAAAAATAAATGTGTTATATAATAAATAAACTTGCGAAAAAATCCAATAAAAAATAGGTAAATAAAAAGGGTCATAAACGACGGCCTAATAAAACATGTAGATTTAGTTTATAGTGCCATTTTTATATTATACCTTTTTTATTACCATTTTTCATATTGTGTGTTTAAAATATTATTCAATTGATTTAATAAAATATTTATATATATTTATGAATTGAAATAATTTGAATTTGCCGGCCTTTTTATCTTTTAAAACTAAATGGCGTACATTTATTACCATTTTTATTACATCCAATAAAATATTTTTTTCTTTAGTTTGAAAAGAAAGTGTTTAGCTTTTGGCGACCAATAAACAATAAGAAATCCATTCCTTTTACTTATATATATATATATATATATATATATATATATATATATATATATATATATATATATATATATATATATATATATATATATATATATATAATATTTATTTTTCTTTAACCATTATTTATAAATTTCCTTTTTATTCTTGGGAATAGGTTAATAAAGCAAATGATAGAAGTTTATTGCAACGTTTCGCACAATTTTTATTGTGCTTTTTCAAACGTAAGTATCTAAAAAAGTAGAAATTAAAATTAAAACAGAATTAAACAGAACATCACACAATATTTTTACATAATTAAAAGATTAGTGTAAAACATGAAACGAATTACAATTTTAAAATCAACATTTAAAAAGTTCTAACTTAACACAAAATCAGGTACATAATAAAATTAATTTAAACAGGATGCCTACATTGGAGTTCTGATACATTGTTATAACTAAAAGAATTTTGAATCTATGTCTGCTGGATTTATTTTTTATTTTATTGATATTTTTTTTAATAAAGGAAACCAAAAGAGATAAAGGCTTGCTATCTCTTTTGGTTTCCTTTATTAAATTTAATACCAATAAAATAAAAAATAAATCCAGCACACATAGATTCAAAATTCTTTTAGTTATAACAATGTATAAGAACTCCAAGGTAGGCATCCTGTTTAAATTAATTTTATTATGTACCTGATTTTGTGTTAAGTTAGAACTTATTAAATGTTGATTTTAAAATTGTAATTCGTTTTATGTTTTACACTAATCTTTTAATTACGTAAAAATATTGTCTAATGTCCTGTTTAATTCTGTTTTAATTTCTATTTTTTTAGATACTTACGCTTGAAAAAGCACAATAAAAAATGTGCGAAACGTTGCAATAAACTATTAACCTATTTCCAAGAATAAAGGAAAAAAATAATATATATATATATATATATATATATATATATATATATATATATATATATATATATATATATATATATATATATATATATATATATATATATATATATATATATAATATATATATATAATATATATATAATATATATTATATATATATATATATATATATATAATATATATATATTATATATAAAGGGTGAAACGAAATCCTACCCGCCCTTCATTTTCTTGAATAAAAACATATGGTTCCAGATTTTTAATGACATTATATTAAGGTGCCGATTTGGGGGATATTATAAATGCCTATGACCCGTTTAACCGGAAACCCATCAACTTTAATTTTTTAATGGAAACACCGTATATTTTTCCAAAAATGTTTCTAAAACCATTCCTGGAAAAATCTTAATTATATCCATACCTATCTCGCAAGTTTTTAAGAAAAATGCGATTAAAGATTCCAAACAACAAAATTATTAATTTTTTTAAAACAAGTAAATAAGTAAAAATTTTTAATTTATTTTTTTTGCCAACTCAAAAATCTGTAAGGTCATAATAAAACTACTTTCCTGCTTTAACCTCGGAAGGGGCTGAAAAAATTAACTTTTCAAAAATAATGTTTTCCAAAAATTTTTAAATTTGAAACACCCTGTATATTTTTTTAAATTTTAATTCCTGGTCATTCCTGATAAAAATCTGTATAATATCTTAATTTTTAAAGTTTTTGAAATCGTTTGAAAACCAAACGACCCAATTATGAGTTTAGGGGAAACAAAATGTTAGAAAATTAATGACCTAAAATAATTCCCGTTTCTTTGAGAATTTTGTTATTTTAATATTAGTTTTTATTTAAGTAGTTAATTAAAAAAATTTGGGATTAAATTTAAAAATACAAAATGTTTTAAAGTTTATTTTGTTTCCCTTTTAGTGCATAATATGCGTCGTTTGGAATTTTCTTTAAAAGGTGGAAAATGATTTCGTTTAAACCCGGTATATATATATATATATATATATATATATATATATATATATATATATATATATATATATATATATATATAATATTAAAATATATATATATATATATATATATATAGGTATACAGTTAAGGGTGGTAACGTTCTTGGTATTGCGGTACTTCGTCTTGAAGTAGAATTTTGTGGTTGACGTTTGTTTCAATGACATCTCGTCATTTTTCTGAACTTTATATGGTGTCTAGATGTTCACTGATATGTTACGAGGCGGCCGGTTTTGTTAGCTCCGAGGCAACAGCGCCGTCTTTGGCGCGTCGTGTTGGTTTGTTTTTTCTTGTTATGGGACCAGGATTTTCCCATTAGAATACATGTATTTAAATTTGACGCCGTCCAAGCAAATTGGAAAATGACTGCTATAGCAGGTCTGTCACAATATGCATGACGGCTGTGGCAGGGCTGTCCGCGAATGTGATAAAATATTACTAAAAACATATTAAAAAAATCGTATTTACCAGTTCATCTTAAATTTTTTTAATTCAAAAGTTTTTTAAAAATTTTATTTTCTAGAAAAATCAAATAAAAATAATAAAATTGAAATTTAAAAAAAAATATCGAAAAAAAAATAGATTTTTAATTTTTTGATCTTCTATCACTCTTTTAAAAATTATGAAAAAATTCATGAAGCTAGATCTACTAATGATACATCACATAAATTGTTTTCATTGTAACGTGGATCAATAGGCTTTGTTAAAAAATATTAATATGTTTGAAAGCTTAAAAAAAATTGAATTTTCCGCCAAAAATTTTTAAAAAAATTTTAAAAGGGTTAAACCTTTTTTTTTAAGAAAATAAAAAACTTTTAATGGGAAATTGAAAAAAAAAAATCCCGTTAAAAAACAGTTTTAAAATGAAAAAAAGGAAAAAACCCCAAAACCTTTGAAAGGGCCCTTTTTTAAAAAAAATTTTTAAAATTTTTATTTTTTTAAAAACCAACTTTTTTTATGAAAAAGTATTAAGTTTATTATTTTAATTTTAATATTATATTATTTTAAATTTTAAATTTAAAAATTTTAAAAATGACTTCCATCAACAAAAAAAATTATAAAGGGTTACTCCATTTAAACAGTTCCATTAAACAGGATTCTTATTTGGCTCGAAAAACAAAAGCTTTTTAAATTTGTGGATTTTTAAAAGGAAGGAAAAAAATTTAAAAATTAACTGGGTTTTTTCCCATTGGCTTTAAGGGCCGGGAAAAAATTCTTTTATTAAATTATTTTCAAAAAACCCTTTTGGTTTTTTTAAAAAAAATTTTAAAAACCCAAAAAAGGAAAAATTAATTAACAAAAATTAAACCCCTTTTTGGTTTTACTTCGTTAAATAAATTTTAAATTAAACAATAATATAATTTTTAAAAAAATAAAATTATTTATAATTTTTAAAAAAAAATAATAAATTTTTTATTTTTTTTAAATTTTTAATTTTTTAATAATAAAATTTTTTTAAAATAAAAAATATTTTTTTATAATTTTTATTTAAAAATAATTTTTTTTTTTTTAAAAAATTATTTTTATTTTTATTATTTTTTTATTTTTTGGGGTTAAAAAATTGGGGGGGCTATTCCTTGGACTATTCTAAAGATATTTCGTCCTTTTGTTTTTCAACCATCCAGTTTTGAAATTTTAAAAAAATTTTTAACATAGCCGAAAAAAAAGTATAGCGTACTACTTTGGGGCCTACCAAGTAATAAAAAATCTAAAATTCGTTGGTATCTTTTAACAATTTCAATTACAAAACCAAATTCAATTTGAAATTCCGTAAGTGATTATTTTGTATTTTCGAATGTTGAAACTGTTGACTTTGTCTATTTGACCTGTATTTTCTGTGTTTAATAAGAGCGGGTAGTCATTTTCAATAGTTCTTATAGGGTTTAAAAAACATTACATGTAATTTTTGGCAAAAATTGTTTTGTCAAAATTTTTTTCCCCCTTTTTATTTTCGAAAAAAGGCCCCCATCAAAAATAATCAAAAAAAAATATCCTTAGAATAGCCAAGGGGAAGGCCCCCTTAAATTTTTTCCCCATGTTTAATAAACCCCCCGTATAGGGAAAAAAAAAAAAAAAATTTTTTATTTAATATATATATATATATATATATATATATATATATATATATATATATATATATATATATAAAAAAAAACATACAAATTTTTTTAAATGTTTGATCCGTTAATCTTAGAAATGGTGGCTTTTAGGAAAAGATGTGTTAATATATTTTTTATAGATAATTTTATGATCTACAATTTTTAATAAAAGTTACCGTTTTGCTGAAAAACGCAAAAAACCGTTCGAAGCACCATTATATGTAAGATCTTAAAAGTCTCCATCAATCCTAACCTTATTTAAAGTCAAATGTCACAAAAACTTTTTTTCGCGTTTTTCAGCAAAATGGCGAGTTTTATCAAAAAATTAGCTTTAACAAAAATTGTAGATCATAAAATTATCTATAAAAAATGTTTTAATACTTTTTTTCTAGGAGCCACCATTTATAAGATGTAACGGAGTAAATAGCTAAAAAAAAGTATTATAGACAAATGTAGAAGTTCGGGCCAAAAGAAATCCCTTTTATATATAAAAATAATATATATATATATATATATATATATATATATATATATTAATTTTAAATAAATATAAAATTTTTATATTTTATTTTTTATATTTAAAAATATATAATATATTTTTTTATTTATTTAAATAAATAAATATAATTTAATTTAAATATTACTTTTAGACAAAGAAGCAAAATAACCTGTATTAGTAGCGGTAATGGAATTTTCTGACCTTTCTCTGAATCCTTAATTATATCAACAAATACCAAGCGTATTTTCCTCTATTATTTACAAAAAGTAAATTAAATTTAAATGGCTTTGTAAATTTTGTGGATTGTATTACTTTTCTACCTAATTTAAATCTTTGGATTGTCATTGCCAAAGAATCGAGTCTCGTCTAAAGTTTAGTTGGAACGCAGCTTAAATCTTGAAATTAACTTTTATAATTACGTTCCACTCTCTTTAAAGTTATTTTAAGTTAAATTTTGTTATTTTACAATTAACTACAAAAAGCCCCTAATGTTTAACAAAGTTTTAAAGTATATAATGTAATTTATTTTAAATTTTATATTAAAAGTCATGTACAGTGCCAGTTAGGTCTTTATCAAAATTAATGAACTAATTACTTAATTAAGTTTTTAATATGTTTTAAACACGAGTGGTTTATTTTGCGATATTTACTTCTAAAAAGTGGTGTTTTACAATAAATTTGTTGTTTTTTTTTAAAGTTATTAAAAAATATGTTAATTCCCCAATTTTAAAGTATTAATAATTTAAAAAATTATACAATGTGATCAGTTAAGTTTGCATCATATAAAATATTTTTTTTTTCTATGTAATCCACAGTAACTAAAGTCGGAATTATACCCATTTGTGATGACGTCAGTTTTGTTTATCTTTGTTTAGTATATTCTAAACAGCGGTGACAACAAACTGTTGAAAAAAAAAGGTTTCCGATGACTATTTATTTTTTATATGTTTGGCAGGGCCGGAGCGAACGGACAGGGTAAGGGGGGAAGTTTTCCCCCATAGGTGATCGATGGGGGCGCCAAATTTTCTCTTAAAGGGGCGTCAAATTGAGAGAGGTTTTTTTAAAATCGCGATTACCCGTCAAAAAAAAGAAAACTATTAATAAAATAAATCTGCTTCCCATAAAAAATGATATTTGCTATTCTGTAATGAGTTGTAACCTTAAAGAGTCTATTATTTGTGTATACAAGCCATTTTTGCGTTTGTTTTGTCTATCGCCTCAGAAATCTCATAGCTTTGGCGGCGATGCTAAACAGGCGAGCTTTGATACAGATATTACCAATGGAATCTTTGTCGGTACTGTACAGTCTTTTGAGATCCGGGAATATATTTATATATCTTATAAGATTAACAAAAAAAAATTATTAGCTAACAGTAAATTATATTATTTTTATCAATATCTTTGTATTGGTTTTATATTTCATATTCACTGCGTGCTGCTTAAAGTGCATCGGTGCAAATACTAATACTTGTTCATTGTGTGTTAGTGATGGTAAGTTAAGAATTGGCTTTTTTAATTAAACATATTTTTTTATAGAAAGAAAATGAAATGCATAAAATATAAAAATAGTACGGTCAGGTCCGAACTTATAATTAATATTTGTAAGCATGTATAAAGTTAACAAATGTCAAATTAAAACTAACTATACTTTCACTGTTTTTCTTATTTTTTGTACAACATTTTTGGTTTTTAAAGAAAACTATTTCAGAGTATTTAAAATTATTTAATATAATTATTTTATGTACTTTACCGCGTTTTATTGTGTAATATTGGACTTATATCATTTGTTTTAATATGGAAAAATTAGATGGCGACTCTTTACGGCCTACTGTTTAAATCGTTAATATTTTAGGAGTTTTGTATTTTTACCATAAAGCTTAATAAAACAAATAAAAACACGACTATTTTTGATATATTTCAAAAATTGGATGATAGTTTAGTGAACTTATTACCAAATTAATGATAAAAGATGGGCAAGATAGTGGAAGTAAGTTTAATTTAATTATTTATCATATTTATTTAATGATTGATATTTCAAAAATAAAACGTCGAAAATAACTTACTTTAAAATTGTGGTCTGCGCCTTCGTTTTAAAAGATCATCGAAATCGGCGAGGGTCAAGTAAAGTAAAAAAGTTCCATGATTTAGATTGGTTGTTTGTGTTTTAGGGACATACAATAATGGAGATACGAAAAAAATGCTAGAGTACTGAATTATAGCTTTTTTAATAACAAATACTTTTTATTACATATATATTTCTGTACAATAAATATTTGGCCAGATATGGCCGTTTAAAGCCTCTATATACAAGCGAGCACCCCCTTATTCTAGCCCTTTAAACTCATCCCATTTTAAAACTAAGGGATTAAAAAGAATTTAATTTACATAGCCCTGTAGCTCATAAAAAACCCTACAAAATTATTTTTAAACAAACTTTCTATCATTAAAACTAAAGGAGCTATGTTTAAAAAACCAATCAACTTTTTTTTCGAAAAAGTCAATAGCCCACTTCGGAGCATAATATTCTATAAAACCGGTATACTTTATACTTTTACCGGTACAATTTTTGTATGCAATTCTACTTTCTTTTATTATTTATATCTATTATATTGGTTTATAAAAATTGCAATGTTGTAAGGGGTGGTTTTTAAGGATTGAAAATTTGCAAAAGAATGAAATTGGTAATATTTCAAGCAGTAATATTTTAAATTATTAAATCTGTCAAGCTATTAATTTTTTGGGGATAAATCTTTTTTTTAATCAAGCTATAATAAGGGTTGATTTATAAGGGTCGAAAAGTTGCGAAATGAAATTAGTACATATTTTAAGCAACATCATTCTAAAATTAAATCACTATGGTAAATTAATCATTTTTTAGGGTTAATATTTTTTTTTAAATTTAAGCTTCAACAAGGGTTGATTTTTAGGGTTGAAATATTTTAAAATTGTATTATAAAGCATATAACAATCATTAATCAACTAATCCAAACCAAATTTTACCCATCTTAAGGTTTAAAATGTTATTCCATAAGTTTTGACAATTAGGGGTAGTTTTCACCCTTAAAAAACAAACAGCGCACATAAAACAGAATTTAAAGTAGAGGGTTAGAAGCGCCTATTTCCAAATTTTTATGCAAATCGATGCAGGACAAACAAATTGCGAGGTTTTGCCATTTTTTAGCTTTATTTCCGGGACTATAATTATTATTTATCATCAAATCGTTTTAATTTGTCAAAAAAATTTTTTTTGTAAATCTCAAAAGAGGTGGTTATTTAAAGGTTGAGTTATGGTAGTTAAATATTTATTATATCGTAAACTGTTAAAATATTTTTTTTCTACAATTAAAGCGTTATTAAATAATTTTAAATTGAAAAGAACATTTTTATTTTGACTTTCGTTATTAAGGGTAATGTTTAAGGGTTGAAACGTTAAAATATAATGCTAGATATAACTCACAACATAAAAATAGATTCATTCTACATATTTAGCTCTGATTTTAATTTACATAAGGTCTATTATTTTTATGGTTTTTAAATTTTTTAGCATAAGGGGTGATTTTTACCCCCTAAAAATAAGAAGCACACCCTAAGCATATATAATCTTTGATCTAGAGGGTAAAAGCAACTTAATTCCAAATTTTCATAAAAATTGAAACTGTACAAAAAAATCCGGAAGTCAAACACCTTTTTTCTCCCCATCCACTGTACTAATTTTAACTTTAACAAACTGGACCTGTTAATCACATTTTCTTCTCGCAAGCTTTATGCACGTTTTCCGCTGTCACAACCAACTTCACACGTCTCCATTTTAGTAATTGTGCATGTTCGTAATTAATACATAGTTCAGCTACCAATTTGTTAAACTGAAATTACTTTCAAAAAGGAACCAGTTATGTGTTTAACTTCCTCGTGCAGCAAACTTTCATCATTAAATGTAAATGTGGTAAGGTCTAAATGAGGTAAGTCTACTCGGTGGGCTCTAAAAAAACGGTATTCTCACTTTTTTTTTCAAGCTACTATCAAAGATATTACTAAAAAAGATGTTGGGCTTAATAAAAATACTCTTGATCTGCTGGGAAAATTTATTTTTTTATAATTTTAAACATTTTGTATACATAATAATGATAGGTAATGGCAACGCTTTAAAAAGTAGACATATGTGAGTTACGTTGTCCATATCTCTAAAATCATTGAATAACACTGACAATGACGTTTTGTTAAACATTCTAAACCGTTGTTAACTTTTAACAATTGCTTAGTCCATTGCTAAATTTAACAACGCGATCATCACTCGGCCGTTAGTGTCGTTAGATTGGGTATAACAGTGGGTCCGATTCGACCAACAATCATTAAATTTTGCATATAATTAACAAAATGGCGAACTATTTTAGAAAAATGTTAAAAAAGTGTTTTTTTTGGTTTTTGCTTTAAAAAAATTAGTAAAAATTATAATTTTGAGATGATTGTAAGTCGAATTGAACTCATACATCTAAGGATTATCTAGTTAAAATTTTATAAGAATCGGTTTACTAGTCTCTAAGCATCAGACAATGTAAGGTCGAAAAACATAGTTTCAAAATAAACACGTTTAAAATCTTTTTTTATCGAAAAACTGAAAAAAAAATCTTACCAACATCTTATCGTCGATGCCTGCACCATAAAAACTTCCTTCTGCTTCTTCCAGGATTTGACTTTTATCCAATTTATCTTTTCTAAGCTATATTCTGCCTTTTTTAGAAGCCTCTGATGATTGGCGGTTTGCTAAAGCTAGGCGCACTTTGTCGCGTATGTCCGCGCTCGGATAATAAAACGTAAGAGGCAGAAAAGTACATTTAGAATGCTCGGATCATTCTAGAATTTTCTGAAAATGTTGTTAAATGCATAAACTTTTAAAAAATAGAAGAAAGAAAAAAAAGATTTTGACTGACCCCTTAAGATAGCGGAGATTCGGCCGTCTTTAGTGATATAGCAAGTCTCCATTGTAATGTGTTTATTTAATGCCGATAGTTACATTTAGGGCCGGATTTAACATTAGCGCCGCCCCTGGGCACTGAAAAAATTGCCGCCCTCTCACCGAAATTTTTCGGGGGTAATATCCCCGAGTTTCTAAGTATTGTTAGACATATCGGTTAAATTGTTTTTAATTATGTTTGTAGGAGCACTATTCTCTATGTTGCTGTGAGGAGTGTCAAACGATTGATGGTGTTGGCTCGAAGAAATGTCTATTTTCTGTCTTTTTAAGGGAGCTTCGAAGCTTGTAGATGGTACATTATTTTGGACGGTTCTTAAGGCAGTGATTATATTTGAATGATGTTGACTGTCCATTTGTAGATAAGGTTGGATAGACGCAGCTTTAGAATGCCCTGTGATTTTGATGAGTTGCTGCTCGCCTACACCGGCCTTTGCCAGATTAGTAAAAGCAGTTGATCGAATAGAATGGTTAGATATTTTAACTTCTGTCGTGTTCATACCTTTTTTTTGGGCTGCGCCTTTTGTCCATTTTGACAGTTCATTTCTTCCAACAGGAATGTTTTTAACCATCCAGTGCTACGATTGGATTGCCATGCTGAATTTGGTGTCAAAAACAATCTATTTGTTGTTATTTTAGACGTTCGTTTGTTTAACAGGGATTTGTACAAACGTACCGGACAAAACTCAGGGTTTTTTGAATTAGGAACAAGCCACTTGCTATCGCACAGATTTATTGCACCACTTTGTGCAGTTTTGCTGAAGACTGTGTTATAGTCGATCCTTCCTGAAAAAAGGGATACATAATTTGACTAAAATGTCAAAATATATTTTGTAGTGTGATTTTAAAGTAGATGTATGTAACTTTTAATTTTTCTGGCAAAGCAAAAGGAATTTTAGTGGTTATATATCGTTTTTGATTTTTTGATTTTTTTTTACAAAAATAGTACAGCTAGCAAATTTTGGATGCTAAAAAAATGGCAAAACGTGATTTATACAAGGTATTGCAAAAAAGACATTAAAAAATTGCGAAAACACAGTTTACGCCAAGATAAAAAGTATGCGCACATATTTTGTTTTGATATAAGCGTTTTTTCTGCCAAGTTACAATAAACATTTACAGATTTTGTTGGAAAATTAAAAAGCAATATCTCACCTGTTTTGATTCCATAATTATCAATTTCTTCTTTAAAATGTTTTGTTAAGCAACGAGCCGCTTTTCCGCCCCTCCAAGCAAGCTCAACTGTTGCAATAAAGTAAAATTTACGCTGCAACCCGGTTGGGGTTGTCTCATCCAATAAGGACACCATCTTGTAGTAGTCGTCCATATTTAAAGAAGCTGAACTTGTTTTCCTTTTTTCTTCATATTTCTGAAGACTTCTCCTTTTTGCATTTCGAGCGTCTCTAGCTGGCTTAAAGGTAATGTCGTGGAATGGGTCGAACACGATATTAAATTCTGCAGTTTTTTGGCAACGATATTCCACATTACTTTTACACACAGTTCTTTGTAGTCTTCCCCATTAGCTTTACGCATGTTCCATGCCCAGTCCTTGAGGATTAAATTTAGCTCGCCTGTAGTTGTTGTCTGGAGTAATTGGTAATTTTTTGCTTGGCAAAATTCCATACATTGCTTCCATATCGATGTGTGAGTTTTCTGAGTATTTAGTGGAACACTATTTTCCAGCATTAATTTTACTTTCGGAAACATTTCCAAACCGATTCATTTTGAGTTTCAGTTGAAAAATTAATAAATTCGTAAGCGTCGTTTGTGATCTTTGTTGTTGGTAACGCTGGTACATAGCAACACAGCATAGAAACCATCAAGTTTGTTTTTACAAGGCAACTTGTCAAATTTGCATGAAATTTTTTCGATTTTTTTTTCCGGAAAAACTGCTGACAGCTAAGTTGACAGTTTTTAAGTAATTTTTCCACTTAAAATTTATAATTGACATACCAATTTTTAATAGCGATTGGTCAAAATTAATAGGAAGGAAATAATCATAAAATTAAAGCTTTGGATACAATTTTTGAAGTGAAACTTTTTTATCGACGTATGGGAGAAATTTTATAGCAATGAAAAAAAATATCGTCACACTTTTCCTGTTACGCTCGACCGTCAAGGCTGCCGTAGGCGAGTGGGAGTGGGCTTACTCGATGTCGCTGTGAATGTGTTAGTCCCTTAGACTTGTGCCTCAATTTAAGCCTACTGAATTGCCTCACTTAAGGCATTGCTTTCGACAGGTAGATTTTAAGAAATCTTAAAAATAAAATTTTTAAAAAGATGCTTTTTTTAAGTAACTTTTAATCGGTTTCTCCGACCGATTCTAAAAACTAATCAGCTCTTAACCTCAAAAAACGCGTCGATCACCCCCAAACTTGTCAAAATTGGTTAATTCGTTCGAGAGATATTTGAACCACTTTACACTTTTAAAAATTCTGGTCAAATTCAGGGGTCTTTCTTGTACACGGTTATTTATTTTAAAGTAAACAGGGCTTTATTTTTGAACTTCCCTGTACTTTTTTAAAAAACGAATTATGTGTATTTTTTTCCCGTAGAATTCGATAATCTAATCAGAAAAACAATTAAAACAAAAACAAAAGAGTTACAGCACGAGTGACGTATTTTTTAAATGGAATACCCCGTATATTTTTATATCAATAGATAGAGATTTTCACGAGGAATTTGGTGATATAGGGGTTGCTGTGTTTATTTCCTGAGGTCCTGCTGCAATTGTCCAAAAACTGCATGATACTATAAGGATAGTTTCACCTGAAAAAACCTGGCTGCCACACGTCACAGGTGCTTATTCGTTAAAGTCAAGAATTTTAAAAATACGTTTATTACTTTTTGGAGTAGTTTTATAAGGAGGTTTTCGTCAGAAGAACGGCTTCAAATTATAACTTTCTATTATAAATGTGGAGAAAACGCCAGGGAAGCACAACGAAGATATGTTGCAAATTTCCACCGAAATATATCAGTAAAACGATTTTAAAACTGAAGGTCTTATTCGAAGAAACAAAATCGTTACACAGTAGAAAAAAGAATACAATGAAAAAAAGAAACCGGGATTGAGCTATTCTAAATTATTTTACTTTGTATCCCATGAAGTCAATCACTGACGCAGTTATAGACTTGAGGTATGGCCTGCAAGAAGAAGAGTAACCTATGCGACGGTTTAGAAAACACTGAAATATTTTAAGTATCTTCCATATCACGTTCTTCCAGTGCAGCATTTAACACGTAAACAAAAGGAACTTCGCTTTCAATTTGTTTCTTAAATTTTAATCCATGAACAAGATAACGATCCTACCCTGTTTCAAACGATTCTTTGGACGGATGAGGCTACGTTCACTACATCGGGAATGTTTAAACGACGCAATATGCACAGCTGGGCAAGACAAAATCCCAGGAAATTTTAAGAGATTAAATACCAAAGAAGGTCTTCTCTTCATGTCTGGTGTGGTGTGCTTAACAATAAAATTTTCGGGAGGGATCCTTAACTGGAGAAAGATTTCTCCATTTTCTTGAAAACGATATTGAGGACATTTTAGAAGAGTTGCCACTCAAAATGTATCGCAAGATAATTTGGCAACAAAACGAGGCGCCGCCCCTTGCTGTTCGTCAAGTTGTGCAGTTTCTCAATCGCCGATACAATCAGTGGATTAGACGTTATGGCACTATTAGATGGCCACCTAATAGTCCAGATAGTACAATTTTGGACACTTTTCTATGGGGTCACTTGAAGAATGTCGTTTATGAAAATGGGAACACAAACATGGAAAAAAAGAGAGAAAAAATTGTATATGAAATTAATCGTCTTAACCAAGAACCTCAAATAATATCGGCGAGCTTAAAAAGGCTAAAGAGGGGTTATATATCATGTTTCGAAAATAAAGGGGGTCATATAGAACATTTAAATTATTAGTAATATTATAGTTTTTTGTTATAAGTGTTCTTATTACCACCATATTTTACCTCGTATTGTATTTTATTTTTTTCCGTTTATTGTAATTTTGCTGCTTGGTTTAGAAATAGATATATCATATCATTTTTATCATATTATAATATAATTTGAAGCCGTTCTTCTGATAAAAACCTCATTATAAAACTACTCCAAAAAGTAATAAACGTATTTATAAAATTCTTGACTTTGACAGTAACAGCCAGGTTTTTTCAGGTGAAACTATCCTTATAGTATCATGCAGTTTTTAGACAATTGCAGCGCAGCAGCACCGCAGGAGATAAACCCAGCAACCCCTATATCACCGAATTTCTCGTGAAAATCTCTCTCTATTGATATAAAAATATACGGGGTATTCCATTTAAAAATACGTCACCAGTGCTGTAACACTTTTGTTTTTGTTTCATATGTTTTTCTGATTATTATTTTTATTAAACAATTTTTATTGAACATAAAAAAAAATGTCCAAAAGGCCATCGACCGAGGTCTTTCAGCCTTTAGTTTTTACAAATAACTTATTTTATTCTAAACTAACTATTAATAATTATGGCATACAAAACAAGGCTATTTACAAAAAAAAAAAAAACAATATATATATGTACATACGGCAGTGGTACCAGAGATTAGGGTGTTTAAGATTACGAAAAAACTAATTTTTGAGACAATATAAGAAAATTGGTAATGATTAAAGTTCATTTCTATAGTTTACTAAAGTTTGAAATACAGTTTTTTCTGGATACTGTCTTCTCCTGGTGTAGTTATCTGGGAAGTTTAAAATGAGGGGTTCCATGATTGTAAAGTTTACTGCTCGACTGGCAAATTTTTTGGCAAGTCATTCTCTCTGAAATAGGCTCTATTCCTGCCCTTTCATACAAATATGCATTCGCTGGATTATGCAGTGGATTATCTGGATGTCAATCTTTGAATTTTGCGGAGACTTGTTCTTCGCTACTTCATTATTGTAGCAGCTGGTTTCACAGGAACTGAATATAATTTGACCATATTCGATTTGGTCGACAAAGCATCTTGTTTTGTGGCAGGCAGTCTTGATTAATTCCATGGCTTCTATATGTTAGGGACCGAAAATTTTTACTTCTCGCAATCATTTTCTTTTTCATTTTTGTCAAGTGGTGTTTGAAATTAAGCTTATTGTCAAAATTGATGCCTGATTAGATTATGAATTCTACGAAAAAAATACACAAAATAGCTATATTCGTTTTTTAAAAAATTATAGGGATGTTCTAAATAAAGCCCTGTTTACTTTAAAATGAATAACCCTGTACATCCAGGAAGTTTCTCGTGAAAATTAAAAGCATCGGACGCCCTCCACGACTCACTAAAAGTTATTATATCGATATTTTTGGGGTTTTTCTTACATTTGGACCACTTTACTAATACTGAGCAAAATTCAGGAGGTTTTCTTATGTCACTAGAAAAATTCCCGTAAAATTTATTATTAAATTTTAAATTGCCGGAAAGTGGCAAGTTCTACTAATTATTTATTTGTTTAAACCGTACCGATTTATGTTAAATATAAAGTCAAATAAAATTTTCTAATCATTAATTTAAAAAAAAAACAGTCAATTAAACTTTTAAAATTGTTTATTTTTGGGAGAAAAAATTTAATATTATCATTTTCACGGAAATGCATGAAGAAAATTATTTTAAATATTAGAGAATTCCGTGACTGCACTGAATAAAATAAGCGCGGACCACTGGGCGTATTGAGTTTATCTTAATTATCTTTATGTCTTAAGTAGTGATGGAAAATTTCTGGAAATATATATTTCGAAATATTTCTTGAAATATATTAGGAAACTTTGAAAACATATGGAAATATTGAAAAACAGTTCTGTGACGTCAAGTCAAGTATTCAATAAGATAGCTCAAAGATTTTTAGGACCTAAAAATTTTTTTCATTGTGTCAACTACCAACGAGTTTAGTGCAAACTCGTCGTGACTTTCAAAGGCATTTTAATATTCCGCGCCATATCAGCCAGTTCCGTCAGATAAAGCAATTAAAACTTGGGTAAACAATCTTGAGGAAACTGGATCGACGCTTAAAAAAAGAGGTGGTAGTGAAAAAACAGTTTGAACCCCTGAAAACATCGAACGTGTTCATCAAGCAATGTTAAGAAGTCCACGGAGATCAGCCATCCGTCACGCTGCACGTCTTGGAATAAGTAACAGATCGGTAAGGAGGATTATTCATAAAGTTCTTGGATATCACCCTTACAAAATACAGGTCGTGCAACCTCTTAATCCCGGTGATTATCAACAACGTATCCAATTTTGTGAAGCTATGCTTGCCAGACTGGAAGAAAATGACAACCAAGTTAACAACTTATGGATGAGTGATGAGGCGCACTTCCACCTCTCCGGTTTTGTTAATCAACAAAACTTTAGATACTAGGCCCAGGAAAACCCTCGTTTGCTCCACGAAACACCACTTCATGCTCAAAAAGTGACAGTATGGTGTGCGGTTTCGGCAAATGGAATCATCGGTCCATATTTTTTTAGAATGAGGCTGAAAATACCGTTACCGTTACTTCTGAGCGATACGTTGGAATGATTCAGAACTTCCTCACAGCACAACTTGACCGATTTTCAGTGAATGAAAGCACACTTTTTCAACAGGACGGAGCAACAAGCCACACTGCAAGAATTTCAATGAATGCTTTAAATGCCTTATTTCCAGGGTGTATCGTTTCTCGAAATGGGGATATTAGTTGGCCACCTTGGTCCCCCGACTTAACTGTCTGCGATTTTTTTTTGTGAGGATACTTAAAGATAAAAGCATCAATGCATAAATGACAACGGAAGACATTTGGCGGATGTAGTTTTTAGAAAATAAAAAGTTTTGATAATGTAAATCAAATGGCCACTTGTTACACGTTGGTAGTTGACACCACGAAAAAAAATTTCAGGTCATAAAAAACCTTGAGCTATTCTAGTTAATAAACTTTTGGTTTAAACATTTTAAAATTAAAAAAGGGCCAAAACCTGAGATCCACTTATAATGGATCGCACGTTATATACACTAAACTTTATATAATAAGGCAACTTAACTACATTTCCTTGTGAGAGTTACACAACTTTGTCCAGCACTAAGGCTATTCAAAAGAGCTTAGAAGCACGTGCCTACTTTTGACAATGAAATAAATATTACAGCTTAGTACTTGTAGTTAGTTAACTTAATAAAGTTTAAGACCCCCATAGACGTTCATAACTGCAAAGAAAAATATAACATGGCGGATCAATTTACGTTTAATGACTAAAGTTTGCAGTGTAAAGGTAATAAATGTCTTCAAACTTTATTTTTGAAAGTAATTGCAAAAGTATCTTGACGATGTAGCAGGGAACTCTTGTATAGCTGTCACCTACTTATAGAGTTTCCTATCCCTAGGTTGCTGTTTATTAGACAGAAAAAGTTGCCCTATTAAATTTTTATATATATATATATATATATATATATATATATATATATATATATATATATATATATATATATATATATATATATATATATATATATATATATATATATATATATATATATATATATATTTATACAGTGTAAGTTTAAAGTGAGACCCCCGTTTATTGCCTTAAATATTCAAATTAAAATGTTTTATATAAAATTATTTTGGTTTTTTCTGCCCCTATATTTTGCGAACAACATTTGGGGATGCGGGGGATCAAAAAGTCCGTACAATGACAAAATTCATTTTTTAAAAAGACTCCCTATATTTTGTTACATTTTTGTTTTTGCATGAAATTCTAAATATTTTTTATTTAAACATATCATATCCCTATAGTTAATTGTTTACGAGATATTCGCATTTAAAAAACAAATTTTTAAAAAAAAAAAATCCGCCTTTATCTTTTTTGTTGTTTTACGTTTCTATGGTTTCAGCGGTTTGAGGTGGCATAATAACCAAGTAACTGGCTAAAAATGTTAGAACGACAGTTTTATTAATCTGTAAAAAAATTTGTTTAAATCGTTTTTTCTTGTTTAACGTCAAACCTATTTCTACTCGTCATGCGATATCTACTTATTAATTATTACTATGGCCGTTTTGACACTCTACAGAACCTTAAAACCATAAAAACGTAAAACAACATTCAGAGATGAGCGAATTCTTCCATTCTAAATTTGTATTTAAATGCGAATATTTCGTAAACAATTGAATTTAGGGATATGATATGTCAAATAAAAAATATCTAGAATTTTATGCAGAAAACAAAAATGTAACAAAAAATATAGAGAGTCATTTAAAAAAATTAACTTTTTCCTTGTACGCGCTTTTTGATACACCCTGTATACAAAACGTTGTGCGCAAAATATAGAGCAGCAAAAACCAAAATACTTTTTTATAAAACATTTTTTTCCAATCTGAATATTTCAAGCAATAAACGGGTGGTCTCACTTCATAGACTTACCCTGTATATATGAATTATTTTGTTTGAATTCTTGGGTATAGGTTTTTTTTATTAAAAATGTATAATTAAAACAAATTATTCCGTATGACGTGTTTCGCTCATCGTGGTGTTTTTTTTAAAAATGTATTTCTTTCGGGGATTACTCTCGAAATTGATTGGTAGTTTGTTTACATATTTTGTTGTAATCCAACTGGGTATATATATATATATATATATATATATATATATATATATATATATATATATATATATATATATATATATATATATATATATAGTATGTCCACGGAAAGGTGTTGAAGAGAAAAAAACTTTTTAATTTTGATTTTATCGAAAAGCTGGTTTCTGATAAAAATTCTTGCCACTTCCAAGCAAGATTGGGATGGAAACATCAACATATATACGTGCTCAGAAAATTGAAAAATCCTATGCAGATTTGAGAAGATATGGAAATAAGTTACTAGGAAAAAGCTGTTCAAAAATTAAAAAGATAGTCTCTAATACCAATATTTGAAAATCGGCCTACTTGTGATTAAATCTATTTTAATATCGATTTAAATTTTTAATATCAATTTATTAACAAATTTTTTGCTGTTAAATAAGCATTTAAAGCTGATCAGATACTGCGGCTCATGAATTATAAAAAGCAAAGTATCAACAGCTTTACTCATCAACGCCTAGCACAAAAATTCTGGGAATTAGTTAATTGGATAATAAAATTTTAATCAGGTAGGCCGATTTTTTCGAAAATGTATTAGAGACTACCTTTACGATTGAACAACTTTCTTAGCAACTTATTTCCATATCTTTGTGTAAAATAAATGCACTTCACTTGTAATATTTTTTAAGTTTTTTTTTCAATTTTCTGAACACCGCGTACCGCGTATAAAATATATTAAATATTTCTATCCCAATCTTACTCTAAGAAGCAGCAAACATTTTTATTACAACTAACTTTTTTCGATAAAATTAAAAATAAAGAAGTTTTTCCTATTCAACACCTTTTCCGTTTACACACCAGTACGTCCACGAAAAAGAAGAATAGTAAAAACTTTATTTTTTATTTTATCAAAAAACGCTACTCTTAAAAAAATTTTGCTACTTCTTAGAGTAAGATTGGGATAAAAACATTTAACAAATTTGATACGGGTATTCAGAAAATTGAAAAAACTTTAAATGGTTCAAGAGTCATGCATTTATTTGAGAAGATATGAAATAAGTTACTAGAAAAAGTTGTTCAAAAGTAAAAGATAGTTCCTAATATCATTTTTCAAAAAAATCGGCCTACTTTTTATTAATTTGTGATAAAAATTATTTTAATATTATCTAATTCCAAATTAACAACTCTTTATTGTACTAGTAGGCGTTGATAGACAAGCTGTATTGACATTTCTCTTTATAATTTATTAGCCGCAGAAACCTCAGCTTACTTAACAGCAAAAAATTTGATAAAATTAATATTAAAAATTTAAATTACTATTAAAATTAATTTAATCACAAATAAATAAAAGATAGTCAGATTTTTTGAAAAATTGGTATTAGAGACTACCTTTTAATTTTGAACAACTTTTCCTAGTAACTTATTTCCATATCTTCACAAATAAATGCACTTTACTCTTGTACCATTTTAAGTTTTTCACTGTTCTGAACACCGCGTATAAAATATGTCAAATGTTTCTATTCCATTCTTACTCTAAGAAGTAGCAAAATTTTTTATCAAGAGTAGCTTTTTCGATAAAATCAAAAATAAAAAAAGTTTTTTCTTCAACACCTTTTCCGTGGACATACTGTATATATATATATATATATATATATATATATATATATATATATATATATATATATATATATATATATGAATTGTTTTCATTCCGGGAGTATATCCGTTTGTCATTTGTATTCCTTGCGGAAGTTTGCAGACGTTTCGCCAAGATCGCACTTGGCATTTTGAATGCTGTCTAACTGGTGTCAGAAGTCAATCTCTCAATTTTTATTAATATCTGTAATACCACTTTAGATATTTTAATAAAATTTGCCATAAATGTACTACGTATCAAGAAGCATTTTTTAGTGTACCACATTTTTTTTATTTCCACCAGTGGCGTTTGTACAGAATTTGACCTGCCTATTTTGGCAAATAATTTTATTTTTACTGGTTGGCAACATTGCCCGTCGCGTTCACTTGCATTGCCGGCCGGGGACCGGATGATCCCGAATAGTGTGTGCAGTGTTGCCAGATGAGATAAAGCAGAAATCGTGAAATACAATGACGAAAATCGTAAGGAAAGTGAGAGATTACAAATTACTTAATAAAATTGTTAAAAAGAAAAACACAATGACAATATTTAATACGTTTATTAAATTTAATATAACTTTACATTACACCAATTCAAATATTAAAATAAACGAGTAGGTAACATAAATTTTAAAATTTTGGCCTAGCGTAATCTAGGCAATATAGGCACATTACATTATGCTCAGTTCTAACAATCTTTTCAGTCAGTATTATCCTTTTTATCGCTATATAATATGTCACTACTACCTAACTTTCGTATCATGTTGTTATTAATAGAAAAATCATAACAAGTTTTGTCGCCAATTAAACTTTTTCTAAATAAAATAATTTTAATGGTTTCTTGGTATCATAGATTTTATTTAAAAAATAAAAAAAATAAATAAAAACTTTAACATCCTGTATTTCAGAAACGAAGGCCTTGCGGACCCATATTTGTATGGACTTTTATGTCTATTTTTGGACCCTGACTACGTACCTGAGGTATTGACATTTCCTCAAGAATCACCCTGTATATATACAGTGTGCCCACTTAAGTTCTGTACCGGGTGTCCAAATAAAAGGACGCCATTTGTATCTCAGAAAATGTTTATCGCACAGCGTGGAAAAATATTTTTAGTAAAGTGATCAAGAGAAATAGGTGGAAATTATTTTCAAGTTTCTGAAATGGCTGCTAGAGGGCGTAACTGCAATCTTGAATCTAAGAAAGTGATGTTTCTGTGAATTTTGCTATATTAACCTAACAAAAAAATACCTTATCTTTAAAGTCGAGGATAATCTGAACCTTTTTTGTTTGACAATTTTTGCTATATCTTTAAAAATAAAGTGGTGGGGGTATTCAAAGGTTTCTGTAAAACACACCCTGTATCTTCGAAATGGCTGAGCCGACTTAAACAAACTTGAGCTAGTTGAAAAGAGCTATTCTTGGGCTATAAATCTTAAAATATTTAAAGTTTTGTTAGTTTCACATGTCGCAGCTAGAGGGCTTTTTTCGACATTCCAAAAGAAATAGTTAATTTTCTCATAAAAATTAAATGCATTGGTATAATTTTTTTTATGAAAAAGTAGCTAAATAATGCCTAAGTAAGCTCGCGAAAACCGTATCTCGATATCTTGTTCCTAAAATTTAGGCCAAAGAAAATTTTATACGTCAATATCTCAAAAACTATAAAAGCTACAAATAATATCACAGGACATAAATTATGTATTTTTACAAAACCTTTAATTTAGGTTATAAAATTTTTTCGTCTAAATGCAATACTTTACGAGTTATAATCAAAAAATCGAATTTTCAGGATTTTTTTCAAGGTATACCCCTAGAATTCGCTTTTTTGATTATAACTCGTAAATTACTGCATTTAGATGAAAAGATTATTAAACCTAAATTAGAGGCTTTGTAAAAATACACAATTTATGTTTTATAAAATTTCGTGTAGCTTTTAGAGTTTTTGAGATATTGACGTAAAAAAGTTTCTGTCGTCTAAATAATAAGTAAGGAACAAGATATCAAGATGCGGTTTTCGCGAGCTTACTTAGGCATTATTTAGCTACTTTTTATTAAAAAAAATTATACCAATGCATTTAATTTTTTGAGAAAATTAACTATTTCTTTTGGAATGTCGAAAAAAGCCTTCTAGCTGTGACATGTGAAACTAACAAAAATTCAAATATTTTAAGATTTATAGACCAAGAATAGCTCTTTTCAACTAGCCCAAGTTTGTTTGAATCGGCTCAGCCGTTTCGAAGACCACTTTATTTTTAGAGATATAGCAAAAATTGTCAAACAAAAAAGGTTCAGATTATCCTCGACTTTAAAGATCAGGTATTTTTTTGTTAGGTTAATATAGTAAAACTCACAGAAACATCACTTTCTTAGATTCAAGATTGCAGTTACGCCCCCTAGCGGCCATTTCAGAAACTTGAAAATAATTTCCAGCTATTTTTCTTGAATACTTTTACTAAAAATATTTTTTTCCCAACGCTGTGCGATAAATATTTTCTGAGATACAGCCGGCGTCCCTTCTTATTTGGACACCCGGTACATATGGGAAACTTTTTTAATATTAATGTTACGAAAAAAAGTTTTTCTTTATAAAAAGTTCTGCTTACTAAAAAAATAATATTAGACTATTTAAACTTAAGATAGTGTGTAGAATGTTTAAAAATTAAATAACTCCAAATTGACCTAGGAGAAAAGTACCCTTAATTTTAATTTTAGAAGAAAATGAAATAAGAAAATGTTAATTGGCATTAAAAATTATATCTGTTTCTACTCTTAGTACACTATTATTGAAAATAAATTTGACCTTTTGTAGTTTTCACCAACAATTAAAATTATTTTAATTTTATCTTGCAATCTCAATTTTAACGGCATATTGATCTTATTAAATATTCAAACTGATGTTTCAGACAAACAACATAGCTGATAGTTAATTTAAATTCAGGTGGGAGATGGTGGCAGGATAATGGACATGCCATTAAAAATTCAAATTTAAATTTTTAAGTTTAATTTCAATAATAGTCTATTAATGGTAGAAACTGATATAATTTAAAATGCCAATCAACATTTTCGTATTCCATTTTGCTTTAAAATTAAAATTAAGGGTACTTTTCTCGTGGGTCAGTTTTGTTTTTTTTATCACCCTGTACATACTATCTCAAGTTTAAATAGTCTAATATTATTTTTTCAGTAAGCGGAATTTTTTAAAAAAAGTATTTTTTTTTCGTAACAATAATTGTTACGAAGAATTATAATTATTTTGGGTTTTTCTTTGTTACCTGTTGATGTAAATATTTTGTCATAGTTATAATGTTAATGTCAATAAAACATTGATAAAAGTCCAATCACGTTATTTAATTTCGAAATATATTTGGAGATCGTGACAAATACAGATGTAAAAAATTGGAAATGGATATCCACAGTAAATAACGTAGCAGATGAGGCTACTAGAGACAAAACAAAAAGTATTTTTTCATCAGAAAGTAGATGGTTGACAGGTCCTAACTTTCTTAAAACTGACGAAAAACACTGGGAAGATAATGAAGAAATCGAAAGCGATACAGAAGAATGCAAAATAGAAATGAAAATGGAATTTGTTGGAACAATCACACAAAAAGACGAAAACGTATCTGAAACCCTCCCAAATGCAACGAGATTTTCAAAATATTTAAAGTTACTAAGAACAACAGCTTGGATACATAGATTTTTAAAAATATTAAAGAAGTTAAAACCACAAAAGAAGAACGCAGAAATTGTCTAAAAAACTCTAAAACCATTAAGAAAATTTTAGATAGTATTCCTAGTTTAACACCATCAGAGCTGGACGAAGCTAAAAAGTTATGGATAAAAGCAAACAATTACAAGATTTTCAAGAAAAATTGACAACTTAAAAAGACAACAACCAATTCAGGTATCCAGTAAGCTCATAAACTGACCCCATTTTTTGGATTCTGACAACATTTTACGAGTCAAGGTAGAACAGAGTTCTCTAAAGATTTAAACTATTCTCTATAAACCCAGTTATTTTGGATCCGAAAACCAGTTCACAAAATTACTGTTACTGAACTATCATGAGAAAGTTAACCATTGTGGTCAAGAAACAATGATGAATGATATCAGAAAAAAATTTTGGATTCTAAAGATGAGAGCTGCAGTCAAAAATACATGGAATATTTGTCAAAAAATGTATAATCAAAAGAGAGAAATTTATGCCAGCATGGCTTAAGAAATTATAATACTAGAGTGGAGGGTACTATCGTCTGCAAAACTATGAATGGGATTGATTGTGAAAGAGAGAAGATCTTTAATGTGTAAAAGAAACAGCGTGACTGCCAGCACTGAGCTCTGGGGCACCCCAGCATTAATTTGGTAGAAGCTGGAAGAATGACCATCTACAGTAACTGATATACGTCGATTAGAAAGGAAACTGGAGAGCCAAGAGCAAAGCTTAGGTGTAAGACCGTAAGAAGGAAGTTTGTTTAGAAGCCCATTATGCCAGACCTGATCAAAAGCTTTGGATATGTCAAGAGCAACGATCTGGGATTTACCAAGAATCTCTAAGCTTCTTCTAGTTGTGTGAGACAAAGAAAAGAAGATCAGCTGTGGATCTTCTGTGACGGAATCCATACTGTCTATCACGTATGATCTTGTGTTTTTTCGTATACTTTAAGATTTGGGAATTAATGCATTTTTCCATTACCTTGCAATCAACAAAAAGCAGCGATATAGGTCTATAGTTAGAAGGAAGAGTCTTCTAATCGTTCCTCTAAAAATAATTAATGACTTCTCACATAAAAATTATAGTTTTAGAATCTTACTAAAGCGGTTATTTGGCTGTGTAACAAATACAAATAGAATAATGTTTACGTCAGAAAACCCCCGTTGCCCGATAACCTTTTGGAACAGCTGCAGGTTGGTCCGACTTGAAATAGGGAAGGCGACTTTTAATAAAGACAAAGTATTGTTACCGTGAAACAGGAGCTATTTAACAAAACAGGGTGTTAATGAGGACGATTAAGGGGATATTCCTGTCCAGAAGCCCGTTTGGGCGTTTTTTGACGGTCGATAAAAAACCAACTAATATTTTGGCTTTCAATATTTTTATTGTTTGTTAATTTATATTTAAATAATTCACAGAAAAAAATAAGAAAAGAAACATATTTCATAAAGTTACACGAATTCTAAAAAATAGTAAAAATTAAAAATCTCGATTTTTTGTTGGTTTTTGCCATAGAGAAATATACAAAGAAAATTCATGCTAACTTTTAAAAAACTTGAGATTTTGTGATAAACGTTTAAAAAAAAGGAGGTTCGAGAAAAATGCGTTTAAAGTTTTAAGTAAGTTTTAGGTACTCTAACAAATAGAACAGTATATAGAACTTACATTTCTTAATCAGCGATTTCGGCTACATATATCGGGCTTTCTTCTACCTCAAATTAAACATTTAACGAATTTCTCACCGAAAGACAAGCACTTTTTCCTTCTTGTGGAGCACTTGAAGCTCGAAACTCAGAACTTTCGATTCTAGCTTCATTGCGCCGAACAACAACTTCAGCTATAACTAGGGTTTTCTATCCAGGTACCCGGATTCGGGTATATTAAATTTTTAGTATCTGGGTACTATTTCATTGTTAGACTCGGGTACCCGGGTACCCACTTTGATCCAAAAATTCATCAAAATTCTCAGAAACTTATAACTAAGTAGCGCCTTAAAAATAATATTAGCAAATTTGCACTACAAACAAATAAAATAACTCCAAAGAATGCGTTATGTTTTTTACAAAAATGCAGTAAATTTGTGGTTAGGTTTGGTTAAGTCGCCGTATTTTGTTTTTATTTCGTTTGAGTTGGATTAAATAGTTTTATTTTTATTATTTTTATAGAAGTCTAGAAAATACAGTGGCCGGCATATTTTGACCATTATAATCGAGAATAACTTTGGAAACAAATAAAGGTATCAAGATGCGGTTTTTGCAGATGCACTTATATTTCTTTTTAAAGTTTATTCTCGTCCTTCACGATTTTATTGTGACATTCCATTAGCTCAAAAACAAAATGGCCGATTTTCCATTATAGGACAACTATGTTATTTTAAATGGAACACCCTGTAATGTTTCTATATTTTCAAAATTTAATCTTTCCCCTTTAAAAAATGTAACACAAGCTATGGTTATCTCAAAAACAACCTATTTATTGACCTTCGAAAAATTGACTGATGTCGACCAACAATATTATTTAACAATTAAAATTTGCTTCTATGTTACAAAAAAAAAGGATCGCCAAAGGTTTAGGTTATTCACAAAATAATAGTTACAATAAGGTTACATTACTATTAAAAACTACTGTAAATGTTGAAAATGCCTTCCGCGACTTCGACGCACTTATTTAAATTCGAAAAAACTTATTAAAACTATTGACTAAAAAATTCTTCAGGAATATTTTCTATTATGTTTCGGAAATTAATTTTAATTGCTCTAAATTTTGGGGAAGTGGACTATAACACCTCTCTTTCACATATCCCCACAGAAAAAAATCTGGAACAGTCAAATCTGGTGAACGAGGTGGCCAGGAAATAGGGCCTCCTCTTCCAATCCACCGGTTTCCAAAAACGTTGGTCACTGAATCCTTGGTAATGTTAGCATAATGGGTGTGCCCCATCTTGTTGAAAATAGACGAAATTCAATAGATTTTCTTCTTGCAATTGGGGAAAAAAAATATTTGTGGAAAATCGTTTCTTTTATTTTTGTAATTGAATTTTGTATGGCTTTAATTTAAGGTCTTTTTTAGATTTCTTGTACTGTAGTTTTAGGAATATGGACTGAACTTGATATTTTTTTTGTTGACAATGTTGGATCTTCCTGAGTTATCTCCAGAATTTGTAACGTTTTATTTAGCAAATTCTCATTGTTTACTAATTTTTTTTTACGGGTTTGATCCCACTCCAGAATTTTCTGTACCAGATTTTAATTGAATTTTTTGTGGGTGGAGTTTATTAAACATGTTTCTAAACTTCGCTGGGTTTCTTTTACTGATTTGGTTTCGGCAAACAAAAACACATTTTCCTTTTTCGCTTAACGAGAACATTTTGCGCTTCCTAATTAAAATAACTTGTCAAAAATGACCCAAAAATGGCTGACAAAGGCTTGTGCTGTTATGGAAACGAGATAACTTTGTTTCCACAGGCGACTTTTCAAAAATCCTTTTAAAATAATATTCCTATTCGACATACAGTCAATTCTTTAGGCAATAAATGGGGTTATTTTTTAAGATAACCATAGCTTTGTTTTATTTTTTTAAAAGGGGGAAAAATTAAATTTTAAAAATATTGAAAATAACAGGTGTTCCATTTAAAATAACAAAGTTGTCCTATATCGGAAAATCGGCCATTTTTTTTTTGAGCTAATGGAATGTCACATAAAAATGGTAAAGATACGAGAATAAACTTAAAGAAATATAAGTATATTTAAAAACCCCATCTTGATATCTTTATTTGTTCAAAGTTATTCGGGTCAAAATGGTCAAATATGGACCACCCTTTTATTAAAATAAACAATAAAAAAATTTTTTCGACCTTGTATTAAAATTTTCTAGATTGTTTCATATTTTTTTTAAACATAACAAAAAATTTTAGTCATAAAAAGTATTTTTAGTTTTAATCGGGTTTATGAAAACAAGACTGTTTAATGTGTGACTGATTGTACTATAAGAGACTTACTGACATATTCACTCTTTAAAAAAAAAAACATGGGTTTTAAGAAAATTGTATCTTTTTCTGCAAAAATTGCAAATACCGGATACCCGGGTATATGAAAAAAATAATACCCGATACCCGGGTATTAAAAAGGTTTGGGTTAGCGAAAATCCTAGCTATAACTTTTAAAATAAATGAATTTAAAAAAAAATGTTTTAAGAAGATAATCTTAAATATCTATACTATCGACATATAAAAAAAATATATATTTTTTTTATTTTTAGACTAGAATACCCCCTTAATCATCGAGGCCATTTAAGGCTTTTAAATGCTGCTTTTAGGGAGAGTGGATATTGAAATATAAGCTTTAGAGGCAAAGACAAAACCTATTTTTTCGCTTCATGCGATCGTATTAAAAAATACTAATAAAAGTTTCTTTTTCCTTTTAATCCATTTAAACCCTAAATTGTTAGAGTCGCCTACGTACCTGCCTGAATTTAATCCTCGATTTAAATTTATATATATTTATAAATTAAGTGTATTAAAGGATAAAAAGTGAAGGAAACCGG
>JAHBCN010003962.1:0-68923 GCA_019359885.1 Listronotus oregonensis
ATAGGTAAAAAAAACAAAAATTAATAAATCAAAATCAAAAAAATTTAAAAAGGGGTTTCATCAGTAGAGTCAACCCTGGTGCAAAAAATGATGAATATATAATTATTAAAAATCTAAACTAAAATTTTTTTTTTGTTCCCATTTTCTCAAAACCAAGTTTTGAGTAAGTCACTTTCTTCCGGGGTGAATTGGAAAAAAAGCAAACTTAGGGTCATTCCCTTATTTACAATATTAATTGATAAGGGCATTGGGTTCTTAACTTTTTTAAGGTTATATCATAAAATTTTTTCTATTTTATACTTATTTTAATGTTTCACCCATTAAAGGTTGCAATAAAAACTTTAATAAACCTTATGCGAAAAGTATGAAAAATCTCGATATCCTTACAACATCAAAGAACTATGCAACTTTTGTATTTACTTTTTTTTACCTTTTTAACCATTTAGGGTCAGGCAAAGGAAGATCTGGAAAGGCTATTTTTCGCTCGACATAGTACCAAGGCGCTCGAACATATAGTACCAGATATGACTCGCCCATTTGATCCCGTAAAAGATTAATAAAATGGGCTCTGGTAACCCATATCTGAAAACAAACGTTGCAATTGTTAAAAATACATATTATTTATAGTATTTCCCCTTTTTTTGTTGCCCTTTTCCCAAAAGACACATTTAAAAATTAGTTTAAAGTTCGCTTATAAAAAGATGTGAATCATAATTTTTGAATTATGACAACCTTTTTAAAATTTTTCCCTTTTGTCTCTCTCTTTTTTTTTTTTATATATATATATATATATATATATATATATATATATATATATATATATATATATATATAATATATATATATATATATATATATATATATATATATATTTATAAAAACAATATTTTTAAATTTTTAATTTACTCTAAAGACAGAGACATCAATCATTTAGTTATTCTAAAAAAAAGGAAATCAACAAAATTGACAGATATTTGTTAAATATACTTTTATATATGTTATGCAGAAATGAGTTACACGCGCAATAATATTTCGAAAAGCATTTAATTTATTATGCAATAAAATTAATATAAAATTCTGTAGATACAAGGTCCACTATTTTATAAGGATTACGTAGGAATTAAAACCTTTTAAAACGTATAAAAATATACAGAGTGAAAAAAATAATTTTAATGTGCGATAGTGGAGCTCAAAACAAGTCAAAAAGTTGCTATGACATATGTGTCCAAACTTGACAGATTTTTGTCTAAAGGATATGAAAGTTTAAGCTTTGGAAACAATTATTTTGAAACGCAACAATTGGCATTTTCGTCCTTATCGCTCATCGGTAAATTTTGGCTAATAAAAAAAAGTGTTAAATGTGTCAGTCTAAAAATTTAAAAAAAATATATGTTAATAGTAATAATTATGTTTCTTCCGGTTAAACATTTAAAAAAAAATTTGGGCCCAAAGCGCTGCGGTCCGTCAAGTCGTGTCACTTTGTGTTGGGCCCAAAATGGCTGCGGTATTTTTGTCTTTTTTTTATTTCGTGCCTTGAAGTTCAAAATAATGGTTTCAAACCGGGAATATGCCCATATATTAATAATTTACGGCCAGGTAAACCGTTAGGCTAATCTAACAGCTCAAATTTACCGTAAAAGATTGCCACAACGGTACCAAAGGCTTTTTGAAACGGGATGTGTGCAACCAAGAAATACTGGGAGGTACAAATGTAACTGTGGAACAAGAGAAAAGAATTTTGAAAATCGCTAAACAAAATCCTCGAACTAATACGAGGTCATTAGGCCGCGAAGTAAACGTATCACATACCACAATTCACAGCAGTTCCTTTTTTTTTCTAATTAGAGATATTCTATTCTTCAAGCAAAATAAAAAAGTGCTGTTTTAAAACATAATAATTTGTGTTCTTTAAATGGATATTAAGCTTAATTTTGTGTGTGGTAAGTACAATTATTTTTTAATTACAAATAAAATGTAAATAAACATTTCTTATAAAAAAAAGTAAATATGTTAAATCTCGAAAAAAAAACGTTTAACTTTCGACTTGATGAATGATGAAGTGTTGCTAATTTTTTTAAACTTTAAAAGGCCATATTTCGAAAAAAAAATTTTTGACCCATGTGCTTTTGGCTTTTTTGGCTTGTTTTGAGGTCCACTATGATTGCCCATTAAAATCGTGAGCATCATACTTTTTACACCCTGTATAATTTTTTTCTTTTGTCTGTAGCTGTCTTAAAGAAGCGAAGTACACTTTTAGAATACCTCATCGTAAAGTATTTTATAGATTTTAGATAGATGTTTAAGTCAGGTTTATTTTTTTATCATTTTTTCTATCTACTTACGATGACACGTTGGTAAAACACACATGTTTAATATAAGCAGAAGGTGGTTCATAACTTGACACAAGAGCCGATAATGCCGCTTGATCTTCAGGCGCCAGTCTAATAGTTTCCACTCTCTGAACTCTGTCCTGGTGAAAACCAAAGTCGTTTCTGATGCTCAGTCTTCTTAAAAGTTCCATTAGGGTTTGGGAGCCTACTTTTGGCACTCTGTTGAAAAAAACTATATCTTGTTGGGCTTTTCTTGTATTGTTAAGTTGGTATGGTTCCAGTGTTGACATCTAGAATGGTTAAAAAATAAAAAAAAAATGTTGGTGATATTAACGCAAGTTATTGGTAAAAAAAATGTGGATATCTTTACTTTGATTGAAATAAATAATGATAGTTTTATTAACTTCCTTAAATTTTTGACATGAAAAAGATATTTTTTAACTTTGGTTTTTTTACTATTAATTAAGTGCTTTTTTAATTAACTTTATAGTTTTCTACTAAAGCTACATTTTTGGTATAAATAATTTTATGGATAATGCTTTATTTTGCTAATCTTTATAATGTTTTTAATGTGGTTAAAACTGTACTTTAATGACATAATATTAATGTTAGCTAAAAAATTCTAATTAATAAAAAATATTGGTAAAAAAAACAGTTGTAATAACCTGTCTATTTAAAGAAATATGCAAAACATATGATTATTATTTTTTTTTTTAGGACAGTTTACGAAGGCTTGCGTATGGGCTGGATTTTTAAATAATTTGTCCATTTTTCTTACCTCGCCGGTACTTTGAAGCAACTTCATCATTGCTTTAACCCCAGAACTTGGTGCTGGAGCACTATAACCTAAAAAGTTATGAATTAATTAAAAAAAAATAACAATTTAAACTTTAACTTAATTTAAAACAAAAACAATAATTGTTAAGCAATTGAAAACCGCACAGATTTTAAAACGTCAGAATCATTCTTGCAGGAGCTATTTAGGAATATAACTTGGACTTTTATTGCCCTATTTTTTTAATATTACTTTTTAAGGTTATCATAAATTTAATCAAGTAAACTAATATTATTATAACTTTTATAAGTTTTGTTCAGTTTATAGACTTTTAAGATGATTTAATTATTATTTTTATTATGTCTATTATAGACAACGCAATCGTTCATAATGGTTAGTATAATTCTTGACGCAGTAAGCTACGGATGGTAACAAGTGCTTGAGAAGGTACATAGTTATATGCTTCCTATAGATAAATAAAAGGCTAAAGCCTAAGGTAAGAAGAAGAAGAAGAAGAAGAAAAAGTATTAAATGAAGAGGGTTTAAAAGTAGTGACATTAAATAAGCACAAAAATGGATTTTATCTCACTTGCGATATTTTTACCGGATAGTGTGACACCTAAATAATAGGTTATTTTTATATTAACTGGGTTGAAATTAAAATTTAGATTAGGGATACGCTGCCACCAGAACCACATCTGGTTTTTAGTTAAAATTAACAAATTGGACTATTAAAAGTCTAAAATATATTTGTAAATCCAGCACATGTTCTAATACAGCGTTGAAACTAATTGGTGCTGTAATAAAAGAGGCAGCTGATCACTACCCCAGTAGCAGTGCAGTTTGAAAAGTAGTAAAATCCGAGGTAAAATCCAAAGACGTTATAATGTACATAGTAGAAAAAACACAAAAAAATTATAGACGTTTTTTCAGGAACAAGGACTTTTATACAATAGGTTTTGTCTCAGAGTTTTTCCTTACAGCCTTCCAGCTTATTTGAAGAAATTTGTAATTCTGGTAGTTCATCTGAAGTGTAGAAACTGTGTATAAAACAAATCCAACTTTAAAAAAAATCGTAAATAATAGAACGTATGCGACTCCCTCTAATAACCTTTCTCTTGACGAAATAACAAATAAATTTTTTATAACTTTTTTTAGCACTTTTTTTCTGAGAATGGTTTACTTAACATATATGTTCTCTTAATAAACTAACAAGCGAAACTAAAAAGAAAATTATTTAGATTTTTAAATTTTTACTGTTTATTTTAGCTAGTTTTATTCTATATACTCACCTGAAACTAATTGATTGGATGATATTATATCGTCTGGTTGCAGTCTTATCTCCATCTCTTTGAGTTTTGTGTTTAAATCACGGGTATGTAAAAACAGAAACAATGTTGTTGAAATGGCTATTAGAGCTACCAATTCACTAGTCCTGAAAAAAAATATTAAAGTTGCTTATTAATATTTAAGTAATTATAAATAATAATTGTTTATTATGATGTAATATAAGTTATCCTTGTAATTTCAAAATTCCAAAATATCAATTTTTTTTTTGGTGTCTCTGATTTTTTTATATGTCACAGTCTTATATAAATTACTTTTTAATACATTGTTAATCCCTTTGTGCTTAACAAATAGTTTTACCAATAAGTGTGTTGGATGATAAAACCTTATAACCAAAATGATGGAAACATTGTTAAAACCTGAGAAATGTATCCGAACAATTATTCTGAAAGACTACAGCCACAGACAACATTGTTTAAGAGTGCATTTACGCTACACCTTAGGGGTCGGGCGAAAGGACGCGGAGACGGTGGGCGGAGACTAACAAACTCCCACTACCACAATTTTCGTGTAGCCGCATTAAAAATATTATTTTTTATTTAGGTTCTTCCAAATTAGGTGTATTGATGCGATGTTGTTTCCGATTGCAAGGAGATAACGTTTTTTTTTGTATCTTTTGACAGCTCACGAAGGATTTTTCATGTACATATATAATATATGCTAGACATATACATATACATACATGCTCCTAAGTACCAGAGTACCGTGAGTGCCCGGTTTCCGATGTTTAACCCATATTTTTTCCCAGTTCCGTCAACGCTGTCCAAGCACTGAAACATGCAAATATTGCATTTCACAGCACCTTTTAGACAACGCGGTAGTGCCACCACGGACGTTATTTTAAATAACTACTACCTAAATATGTCTCCCCGGCGAGGATTCGAACCCGAATCGCCGGCGTGGCGAGCCGAGACTCTGACCACTACGCTACCGGAGAGACATTTTTTGAAATATGAGTCGAGTTAAGAAAAAATAGTATCTAAACATAACCGATTTTAGGGTGACTTTCACTCAAGGAAATATTAAAAACTAAATCCAAAATTAAAAACTATTACAACAGAAGCCTAGATTTAAGTGTTGGCTTTCATATGGTTTTTGTAAATTATCGATAAGTTATACCGTTTTTGAGAAAAACATTATGCCCCGAACCCTTAATTGGATCCAATTGTCGTGGCGCGAATGGACTCTTAAGTCCATTCGCGCCGCGTAGTCAATCAGAAGAGATGTTCAAAATGTTCTCCGTGGTCTATTTTTTAGACGAAACACTTTTTTTTCGTTATTAATAAATTTTTTGATCCTGTGCAACAAAGTTATTAAAAAAATAAGGAATTTAATTGTGTCCCCTAAATGTTATTTAATTTAATCAAATTCATTATGCAAATTGTAATATGATTTGCCCATCTAAGAGTATCGTCAGATCAAATAATTTTTTAAAGACAATAACTTAAAAGCATAAAAACATATACACTCAGGTGCAAAAAAAAACGCAACAGTGAAATTTTTGGTAAAATTTGAGGAATCACAACTTTTTTATTTTTAGGCTGATTTTCATTAATTTTTTAGAAAACTTTAGGTAAAATGACCAATTTTAATCCACCTATTTAGTCGTTTGATAAATGTTCGCGTTTTAGTCATTAAACAGGGTTAATTAAATGGTTGCTTCATGACCTTAATTTTATAATACCCTGTGGAATAATTACGAAACCAAAAAATTTTTTAAAGGTCAATATTCATTAAGAACCCTTCATTTTTTACAGTTTGTCATTTGGTTCATGTCTTTATGTGCATCGGTTCAATTTTAAGAGCAAAATTAAACATCTCGCTACTTTAAAAAAATATTTTTTTTACGAGTAGGCCTTGCTCGTTGTTGCCCTAATGTCAGTTTAATGACGTATTTTTTCACGCCAGTCATGGTTTTAAGTGCCGAGAATTGCGCAAAAGCTGTTGCACTTGTCGAAGACGGACGTAGTTATGAATATATTGCAAGAATTCTTCATGTTCATCGCTCTACAAAAGAGTATTCGAACGTTTTCTGCAAACTGGCAGATATACGCGTAGGGCCGGCTAGAGTGGCAGAAGAGGAAAAACTACTGCTGTTGATGACAGATTTCTTCAAATTACATCTTTGCGGGATCGCCATTTAACATCTTCAAGAAGTCCGAGGTAGAAACGTTAGTGTGTGGACAGTTCGTCGAAGATTAAAGGAGTTTGGCCTAAAAGCATGCAGACCAGCAACTGGACCAAAACTGCTTCGCCGTCACCGAGTAGCTAGGCTGCAGTTTGCCAATGAAAATTTAAATTGGAACTTACAGCAATGGTAGAATGTTCTTTTTACTGACAGATCCAGATTCTGTTTACATTCTCCAGATGGATGAAAAAGAGTATGGAGGAGGGCCGGAGAAAGATTTTCAAAGTGCACGTTTAGTCCCCGCCTGAGTCATGGAAAAGGGTTAGTAATGGTGTGGGGAGGAATAACTCGAGGGGCTTGCTCTGACTTGGTTGTCGTCGCTGGATCGTTGACTGTTCACCGATATATAGACGAGATATTAGCCAATCACGTTATACCTTTCAGTGTACTTGTCGGTAATGACTTTATTCTCATGCAAGGCTCCATACAGCAAGATGTGTCACACAATACCTGGCGGAAGTTGAAATCAACAAAATGAACTGGCCAGCATGTTCGCCTGACCTCAACCCCATAGAGCATGTGTGGGATATGCTAGGTAAGCGAGTCAAAGAGCGTGAAGTAGCTCCCGCTACGGTAGATGAGGTTCGTTTAGCCCTTCAGGAGGAATGGCAAAATATTCCTCAAGACGCTATTCGTAACTTAATTGACAGTACGAACCGCCGTATGCAGGCAGTTATTAGAGCCAGAGGTGGGAATACAAAATATAAGGTTAAGTTTGTTTGTAAAAAAAATGTTTCTTTAGGTTAGTTAAGTTAAAGTTTAATTGGTTTGTTAATAAATAAAAAAATGTCTTTTTAAGTAGTGGGATGTTTAATTTGGCTTTTTTGCTAAATTGAACCGATGCACATAAAGACATAAACCAAAAAACAAACTATCAAAAATGAATGGTTCTTAACGAATATTGACTTTTAAAAAAAATTGGTAAAGTAATTATTCCACAGGGTATAATGACTAAAACGCGAACATTTATTAAACGACTAAATAGGTGGATTAAAATTGGTCATTTTACCTAAAAATTTCTAAAAAATTTATGAAAATCAGCCTATAAATAAAAAAGTTGTAATTCCTCAAATTTTACCAAATTTTCACTGTTGCGTTTTTTTGCGCACATGAGTGTATAAAATACAACCACTAACACCAATATGTCAGGCAAGACTTTTGTTGGCCTTAAAAGTTAATTTTTAATGTGAGTGTCGTAAATTCTACTAAACTTTCACGATGGTAAATTACTAAAAAGTTGTCGAAGATTTATAGTGATTCTCTTGAACAATTGACGTTAGTGGCAAAGTTTATGATAACTAACCAAGTGCCACTTATAAGATCCTAATGATCACAATAGGTATTTTTCTGCAACTGAAATTATACAGTCCTTTATTTCAAAACAATCCACCCAAAATTCTTTTCTAAAAAAAAAAACAAAAAAGGAAACAATTTTACAAGTAAATATTCAAAATTTAAAGGCTAATATAAACTTGAAGAAAGTACCGTTATTTTCGGTAATCTGAACCTTTTGAAAAACAATAGATTATCCATCTTAACAAAATGGTTTTTTTTTAAATAACAAAGCAATGTCCGAAAAAAAAAGAAAAAAATAAACCTGAAAAGTGATTTATGTAAGTAATTATAATTTACCGTTTGTAAATTCGCCTTGGAAATCTATTTAATATCGATTTTATAATAATAAAATACAAATCATCATCTTTTAAAAAATCTGGTTTTTGACGTAATTTTTACCAAACTAATTATTTGAGACCATAAACGAAAAATAAATTTAAAAAATATATGTTAAGAACCCTTAAGGGAGAGTTTATGTTAAAAACAACTTAAGTGACGCAAAAAGTGATGGTGCAACCGGCCATTAAGATATAACCATATTTTGTTAGGTAATGGTAATTTTTTTTATAACTTAATACAAAAAGTAAGTAAACTTTTTGGGAATTATGTTAAATTAAAGAGGTACCTCACAACACTATAGGGAAGACAATATATAAATATATATATATATATATATATATATATATATATATATATATATATATATATATATATATATAATATATAAAAATATATATATATATATATATATATATATATATATATTATAATATATAAAATATTTATTAACAGGGAACATGTTTAATTTAAATTTGATTATTGTAACAAAGTTATTGTAATTTAATTACGACGAGAACATGATGGCTCAAGTTATACACAATAAACAATGGTACGAAACAATGCTTGGTAAAGGAATACTTGAAAGCGGCACTTCGTATTGGTTAACCAGATAGTGTTAATAAAAAGATAATATTGGCTGACTTCTAGCAGACGCCGTAAAAATACCTATAAAACACTGCACTGGCGTAGCTAGGATTTTCAAACTTTTTTATTTTAAAATTAAGACATGAGACCCATACTAAATATATACTAGATGCTATTAGCCCCAAGGGGAACACTTTAGTAAAGAAAATTTTCATTTTGGGATTTGCGAAAAAAAGTTGATTTATTTATCGCCTCGCCTCCCCCCAGAGAAAATCCAAGTTTTAAGAGTAAATTATCAATTGTAATCGTAAATTTAATCAAATTTTATCGGTAAATCCAAAGTTTTGCAAAATTATCCATGAATTTTCAATTCAATTATTTTAAGCATATATTTCAGATGCCTCTAACTTTAAGAAATATGCAAACATTTTCGCGTTATTTGAAAGTTGACCATAAAATTTGTTCAAATTCACGAAAAAAATACAAATAGAGGATTCAATTTTAAAACTTAGATTTTTTCGAGGAGGGTAGTAAAAAAATCAAGTTTTTTTCGCAAATCCCAAAATGATTTTTTTTTACCAATGTGTTCCTCGTGGGGCTAATAACATCTGGTTTATATTTGGTGTGGGTCCCATGTCTCACCTTTTAGATAAAAAAAATTAAAATCCTAGCTACGCCAGTGTAAAGAGCTATCCCGTACTCCACATTGCGTCGGTGGGCTAGGAGAGAAATCTTTTTCGTGGAAGAAGGTTTATTAATAAGACGAACATTTTTAATTTGGATGGAATCAAGAATACCAAGTCATATGGGAGACCCCATCCCTCAAATGTTAGAACAGTATTTTAATCAGGGCCTGATTTAGGATACATACAAAGTATGATGATTGAAAGGTAATAAATACTTTCTGGCTTGAAAGAGGAATCCGGACTTTTTTGAAACTGCTGTAATTATAGCAACAGACATTGTTTTGTCTCAAAGGTATTAAATTGGACAAGATTTTAATAATAATGGCTTAAGGCACTGAATATAAAAGTAAAGAATATCGTTAGCAAGTGAATGATGATGGTTACTCTTCCAGCTTCTCCCAAATAAATGCTGGGGTGCCCCAAGGCTCAGTGCTAGCACCCACGCTGTTTCTTCTACACATTAAAAAACTTCTCTCTTCCACAATCAATCCCATTCATAGTTTTGCTGACGATAGCACCCTCCACTCTAGCATTCAATTCCTTAAGCCACCATGTAATTCTGATTTGGAAAACAAGCGCATGTCAATGCAGATATATCTTTTACAAGACCTCAAACTTATCTTGGGTTGAGGCTCGAAAAATTTTGTTCAGTTTAATGCCTCGAAAACACAGTCATGTTTGCTGTCCATTATATATGAGCGGCCAAGTTCCGCAAAACAAAAAGTCGTTTAATCCTGTCGACGTTACCTTTGAGAATAACCTAAACTGGCACAAACACATTACATCCATAACCTCAGCAGCTTCAAAAAGCCTGGATTCCTCTTTCGAGCTATAACTCTTTTCTTCCCTTTCCCTTCTGTATTCTCTGTATGTATCAAAGTGATTCTTTAGAATATGGTTCTATAAATATATATATATATATATATATATATAATTATATATAATATATATATATATATATATATATAATATATATATATATATATATATATATATATATATATAATATATATATATTCTGGAATAATGGCGTCCCCTACAACACTTAGCATTCTGGACTCCTTTTAAAGAAGAGCCGTTCGTCTTATTAATAAACCAACGCTCCAGAAAAGGGTTCCCCCTTTTTTGCCCACCCCTCGAACTGTAGGGGATCTGTCGCTCTTCTATAGGTATTTTCACGGCTTCTGCTCAGAGGAATTGGCCATTTTAATTCCTCTCTGGCAGCTCCCAACGAAACCACTAGTGCAACTTTTATGCATCCTTTTACAGTTCCCGTTAGAGGAGGCGAACTTCCCCTTTCTTCGTTCCTTCATTCTAGAGTGTCAAGACTATGGAACCTGCTGCCCGCAGAAGTTTTCCTTCTCCTCCCCAATCTTCCCAACTCACCACACTTAAGACACCCACGGTACGTTAGTACTTAGGCATCAACCTTCTTGGACTGTCTCAAGAAAAAAAAAATGCTAGTTAAAAAAGATAAAACTTTTTACTCTTAAGTATGATTAAATAGGTATTTTATAATCCCTGAAATCTTGGGCTTCCATCGTCTTTATTTGGTAAATAAAACAACGTTCGGAAAGTGATATATATATATATATATTTTTTTTTTTTTTTTTTTTTTTTTTTTTTCTTGGGACAGTCCACGGGTGATCCAATACTAACACCGGGGGTTTTCCCCTTTTGGGTGGGGATTTGTTCACGGGATTAAAATTTTTTTTGGAATTGGGAGGAGAAGGAAAAACTTCTGCGGGCCTTTATATCTTGACACTCAGGGATGAAGGAACAAAAAGGGGAATTGGGGGGCCCCTAACTGTGAAAAAGGGCTAAAGGCACTACTTTCTCTTTGGGACTGCCAGAAAAATTATCTGGATAACTCCTCTGAGCGAAGCCGTGAAAATCCTATGAAAAACGACAGCCCCCCACAGCTCGACGGTGGGCAAGAAGAGGAACCTTTTGGGTTTTTGGTCTTAAAAAAAAAATTTTTTGAATGGGCCCCAAAATGCAATGTTTAGGGGCTTTCCCCCGAAGGAACAATATTCTAAAAGGGTTTTTTTTTTCCCCCAAAGTGTACAGATTGGAAGAAAAAAATTTTCTGGCTGGGGAGAAAATCAACCTTTTTTTAAGCTGCCCATGGATAATTTTTTGTGCCGGAAAGGTTTTCCAAAAAAAAGCCGACAAAAATTAAACGACCCCGCCGGGCCGCTCTTTAAGGAATGAGCATTTCAGATTTTTTTTGCATAGCGAAAAGGGTTTTTTCGGGCTTTTAAAAACAAATTCCGGCGCCCCAATCCAAGATAAGTTTGAGGTCTTGGGAAAGAGATATCTGCATTGACCTGCGCTTGTTTTCGAAATCAGGATTACACGGTGGCTTAAAATTGAATACTGGAGTGGGGGGTACTATCGTCAGCAAAACTATAATGGGATTGATTGTGGAAGAGAAGATCGTTAATGTGTAGAAGAAACAGCGTGGGTCCCAGCACTAGCCCGGGGTCCCCCCGCTTTAAATTTTTGAGAAGCTGGAGGAATGACCATCTACACTAACTGATATACGTCGATTAGAAAGGCGGAAAAAGGAAAAGCTTAGGTGAAAACCGTAAGAAGGAAGTTTGTTAAGAAGCCCATCATGCCAGACCTGATCGAAAGCTTTGGATATGTCAAGAGCAACGATTTGGGATTCACCAAGGAACTCAAGGGACTTGTTCCGGTTTTGTGAGAAAAGGAAAGAAATCAGCTGTGGATCTACTGTGACGGAATCCATATTGTCATCGTAAGATCTTTTTTTTTTCAGATACTTTAAGATTTGGGAATTAATGAATTTTCCATTACTTTGAAAAAAACGAAAGAAGAGATATAGGTCAAATTTGGGGGGGGGCTTTTGGACCTTTTTTTTGGGGACAGGTTGCCCCGTGCGTTTTCCCTCTCCGGGAAAATGCCTGTGTCTAAATTGAAAGAGGCGAGTTAAGATGGGTCAACTCGGGAGCATTTTTTTTAAGACCATTGCTGGTATGCCATCCCCCCCAGACGTTTTTTGATTAAAAAAAAAGAATACGCATCTTTTGACTTTAAAAATTATATGGAAAATTTTTAGGAAACGGGACAACTGGGAAGGTGGCTTTTCCTTTGGAGGTAGAGACAATTCCATCTTCAGAGATTGGGGGTAAAAGAATTTGTGAAAAGTTCTGACAAATTTTTTTTGGAAAGGCCCCGAAAGCTTTACTGCCATTTGAGCAAGAGAGAACTTTATCTTTTATATATATATATATATATATATATATATATATATATATATATATATATATATATATATATATATATATATCTTTAATCGCTTTCAACTACTATGATTTTTTTTCAATTAAAAAATATAAATACTCTTAAAATGTAATGTATTTAATGTAACATTACACCGGTAGCAATATTGTTCTGAATCTTTAAAGACTGTCGGTTAATATAACAGAAAGAAATATATTTGTGGTGTATGGAGCTTTACTTGTACTGTGTGTACTCGGTAACTGTAGGTAAACTGCATAATATTTTAGTATTTTTTGTCTGAGATTATTAAAGTAATTACAGTAGAAACTTTAGTCCAAAATTATATCACCATAACTCGAAATGTATTCAAATAAATTATGCTGAATGTTTTCTCTCTTTTTTCTGCTCGAAAAATGCAATGTAATTTAATAAAGATGGGAAAGCGGTTAAGGGGCGCTATTCTAGAATTAAAAATATTTTGCCTAATATGTTTTTTCAAAAAGACAAAAGGAGTAAAACTACTAAGAATAGTTTAGCAATAGGGCAGATTATTTTAGAATTATATTTTAGGTAAGTAGAAAGTGATTAATAAAAAATGGTGAAGAAAAGTTTAAAATACAACAATCAAAAATACAAAATAATTAAGGATGATTTATTGGCGATTAGCGATTATACAGCGCATATGGTTTAATAACGTATCTAAACATAATTTAATATTTAATAAAGGAAGAAATAATTATCTTTCTGCACAAATATTATTAAATTAATATGAAGTGTTAAAAAATTAAAGATTACTTCATGTACACTTAATTTAGGTAATCAAACCAAATACATTAAACCATTGCGGTAAACATCGTGATATAAAACAGGTTAAATATTATTTTAAAGTTTACCAAAAAGGTTCTTAGTAATTTTTAATTACTTGTGTAAGAATTAATGGTGCAAAAATATTTCTCAAATACTAGGGATTTATTATTATACAAACAATACAAAATACCTACATTAGCATAACAAAGAGAGGTTTCAGAATACCAGAATACAAGACAGTCCGGTAATATCTATACAAACAATAGTACAAAATAGACCTTTCACTGAAGGTGCTGTTATTTTGCTTTTCTTTGAACAAATAAATAATTATCTCAAGTGGAAGAATGAAAGTAAATGAACAGTAATTCATTATCACTCACTTTAATGGGTTGGCCATTATTAGCAGTTTTCAATATTTTCAGAAATATAGATTTTTTACACGTTATTTAAATGTTTGTTTAAGGGTCATAGACAGTGATTTAGGTTAAATAAAAGATCTTTTAAACACGTGTTCCAATCTAAAAATACAATGTTTTAACTGGTAAGCATCTTCAACCATCTTCAAGTGCATACTAAATAAGCTACGTGTCAACAAGTGTAATTATACATAAAGTTATTTAGGGGTTAGCCGTAGTTTACATTTGGTCAAAATGGTTTTTAAACATTCCTTTATCTAAGAGGTTTGCTTAAATATTCAGGATTTGGCTAATGACTGCTGCTGGCTTAATTCTTTTTCTTTTAATGCAATTCTCTGTTTATGAATTTAAAATCTAATTATCTCACAATCCTGGGACAACGCGTGGTCAGCTTTCCCAGACATTTCGGTTTTTTCCTCGCAAGTTTGTTGATTGGTTATTCGTTGATTAAACTGGTCTATTGCTTTATTTAAAATATTTAGATATTTTTTTGAAATTGTCCGTTTTTTTTTAACTTTTAAAATTTAAATTATAAAATAGTTGCAAAATGCTAAGAGTTTAACAAAAAAAAAATGCTAAAAGTACTTTTTCTTTATCAAAAGGTGCTTTTTTATTCTTTCCTTATTATGAAATTTAATACAATTTGGTTATTTACATGTTGAAACACTGAAATGGCTACAGGCACCATTAATTTTTTAATACATGCAGGTCTTCTACAAAAAAAATACTATTTCCATAAAAAAAATCTTGTTGCGTACCTGCCAAAATTTTTTATCTCCCTTTGATGAGACCGCTTCGGTTTTAGTCCCAGGAAGAACTGATCAGTTACCATTGACCCTTTCAACTGAGCACAATCAATTCTATATCCCTTGCCCTGAACCAAAGCGGTCCCATTCTGGAGAGTTTAAAGACGAAAATTATTGCGAGTACCCAATAAAGACTCTTTAATTCATAATCCACTAGTCCGGACAAATTAGACCAAAAAATAAGATTGAAAGTACTTACATTTACATCAAGCTGAAAGCAAATAAACTTGTTCAAAACATAATTAAAAATAACATTTCAAAATTCCCCATCGTTCCCGTATGTGGGAAAAAATTGACTCGAGTTCAAAGATAAAAAAAGGGTTTTTCGCGATTTTCTTCAAAACAGTAAGTTTTATCGTAAAATTACCTTTTATAAAAATTGTAGATCATAAAATTATCTATAAAAAAGGTATTTATAATTTTTTTCCTAGAAGCCACCGTTCCTGAGATATAAAAAAAGTTGTAAGCGTCGTTGTATGTACATGTTTCTACGCCACCTCTGAGGTAGTGTACTTAGCGCGTTTTTTTAAGTGGTTTCCCCAGTAGGCCTATTCTACAGGTCTATTGTGATTCTGTTTAATTGGAAACTATTGCATAATAATAGATATTTGCAAGGGTTGGAATTGATAAAAGCGATGGAAATAACAAACAGTAGAAAAATTTATTCGTCTGATTCATAATCTTCAATTACTTCTTCTTGCTGTTCTTCTTCTTCTTCATCATCCTGGGTGTAAGTGAATTGCGTCAGTATCAAAAGAATCCTCTGCTGTTGGTGATTCCACATTAGAACACGGCCGGCTTTGATAATTCGTGCATGCCAGAGAACAAAACAGTTCAACTTTTTTGCAACCACATTTAACACTGCAACCCTTTTAAAGTTGCAAAAAAATTGTGTTTAGCAGTTTTTCCGGCGCAGGTGGGAGTAAAGTCTGAATTGGTTCTAATGTGGCAACTTCCAACCCCAATCTTTTTTGGTCTAGCTGATAACCAAGCCACACTTGAACTTGGTAATATACCCGAAAAAGATGTTGATAAGTAGGAACTGAGGTTGGAGAAAGACAAGCTAATTGCACTTGTTTTTTATTTTGAGTGTTTTAAACAAAACATGCATATCGATACTTACCTAAACAGGTAGTTTTTTAGGAGCTCCGTATATACAAAGAAGAAAGCGAATTTCATTGGTGATAACTTCTTGTGGAGTTAAATTACTTTTTTTAAAAACTTCAGCACATTGAACTAAATCTTGTTTTTCAAAAATTTTAAAGACTGTTCTTTTACCCCTCCGGTAAAATGCAGGTGTCGTATCACAGCCAGTTATTGCGTGTAAAAATAGTACATGATTTTGACAATTTACAAAAGTCGATAAACTTTTTGATGAATAAATTTTTGATTGATTTTGAGCTTTTTCTGGTTTTAAGAAAAAAATATGTTTTTTTACTAGCGTGTGGAAAGCAGCACTTTTCCGCACGCAATTTAGTTTGGAAAGTGTCACTTTTCCGCACTAGTGCGGAAAATAATCACTTTTGCACTAGTGCGGAAAAGTAAACCCTTGCAAATTTCCCACTTAAATAGGTACTTAAAATGTTTTTAATTCTGAAATTTGACTTAGTATAATTCTATTATTGGCATAGTATTCTTTTATTTGTACAAATTAGGTGTAAAATCAACGAAATATTCACTAAAAATTAATATTGTTTTAAAAACATTGTTTCAAACATCCTGGTATATATTAAACTTGTTTGTCAGATTTTTAGTTTTGACCGGTGCCGGTGTCCATATTATAAAAGATCAAAGTCATTAAAAGTCATCGATAATTAAAAGTGTCTTTAGCACATTCTGATCAGTATCGTCGATTTTGAATAAAGAACGTTTCCCATGGAGTCTTCTGGCGAGGAATTACCTGAATCCATTCTCAAAGCAGCCGAAATAGCAAATTAGATTTGTTGCCGTCCAAGTCGAGGCACAGGTACGAGAAAGAATATACAGCATTTACAAGCTGGTGTGGAGAAAAAAATCAAAAGTACTAAAGAATAAGTTTTTATGGCATATTTCGCGGAACTTGCTAAAACATGTAAACCCAATACCTTATGGTCAAGGTATTCCATGTTAAAAAGTGTCATTAAAATCGAAAAGAACATGGATTTAAGTAAATATTTCAAAGTTACATCATTTTTGAAGAAGCAAAATGTGGGATTTAGACCCAAGAAGGCCAAAATTTTTGTCGAAAGATGAAATAGCAAAATTTATTAATGATGCTCCAAATGATGTCTATTTAGCGATAAAGGTAGCTACAATTTTCGGACTAGCTGGTGCGTGTCGTCGAGAAGAATTGATGAAAATTAGCATTGATGATATTGACGATAAGGGGAATCTTTTAATTGTAAATATTTCAGACTCCAAAAACCGTTCTAGCCGAAGTTTTGTCATTTCCGAGGAAATTAAAAATGGAAAATATCTAGCTTTGTATGGAATGTATTCCAGTTTACGAAAGTCCGAAACACCACACAGAAGAATTTTTGTTAATTACAAAAAATTGGCTTGTACTGTCCAGTGCATAGGAATAAATACTTTTGGCAAGATGCCCTCTGAAGTAACTGCCTATTTACGTCTTCTAAACCCAGAACTTTACACGGGACATAGGTTTCGCCGTTCCTCAGCTACAATGTTAGCTAATTCTGGTAAAGGCATAACGAATATTAAAAGACTTGGAGGTTGGAAGTCATCATTGCAGAAGGCTACATACAGGAACATGGGAAATTTTAAAATGTTATTTTTAGCTATGTTTTAAACAATTTTATCCGCTTTCAGCTTGATGTTAATTTATGTACCTTTGAATGTCTAGATTGACCGGAGTACACCACAACAATATAGAAAATACATACAATAATAATAATCCTGTTAATCTTTCTAGTTAACTTACAAATGAAAAAGATTTGAGCTTCTTAAATTCTTTCTTTCGTTCTTTATAAAACTTATTGGCAATATTTGGCTTTTAACTGGAAATCATCTGAAAAGAAGTTGCTTTTCTTAAAGATTTCTCTACACAAGTTGATGGTTAACAATAATTTTTTTCGTACTTGTTTTTTAGGTATAAAGTTTCTACAAGGCATCAAAAACAAAATGCAATTTTCTAAAATTTTTATTTCAAAACTGAAACCAATGATATTTGTAAATAAGGATCTGGACATCTTCATAAACCCACACTCGCTACCAGAGTTATTATTTATTATTAGAAGCACCTAGTCTAACATTTAAGCATTGTTAAATTATTTTATTATTACTATTAGTGTAGATTGTTAATAGCGAAGTATTTAAATTAATTTTTTATTACAAATGATAAACATTTAACCAAATTTTATATATAATATAAAAAAAACATACGATTTCAGATTAATATGTAAAAGTGATATTTTTATTTACTTTAAAATATAGTAAAATAACTAAATTCAGTTTTTTTTATCTTTATAACGGCCCACGAAGGCTTATATAAAAACTAAGTACTAGGAACCGTGGGTGCCGGATTTGAAACTTTAAATTTTGTCTTTATGTATCTTACAAATAAAACGTGCTTGAACATATCCTTAAAGTTGATAACTCAAAACCACCTTAAGAATCACATCTGAAACATGTTTATCAGCTTTATAATGATTCTTTATTAGAGAACAATGTCTATTTTTTACTTTCTATAATACCACAATTAATTTAAAATACAGTCATACATCAACTTTGTTAGAATGGCATGCTCCAATCCAAATTAGATTCAACTAGCCGTTTATTTTTCCTTTGATCAAAATTAATTATTGTATTTTCACCATATATTTCGTGATAAGTGAATTATGTCGATACGTGAGTTATTTTGAGCTTTCTAATTACTATATTTGACATAAATGATAATGTAATTATATAAAGAACAGAGTCTTGTGTACTTCAGGGTCGTATTTAATATTGGTAAAATAGCTTATTAGAGCAATACCAAAAAAGACTACTAAGTGACTTTTTTTGTCTTTGGGCAGTTTACAAAGACTTAAAGCCCAAGTACCAACATATCGTGGTTGTCTTATTTTTATCTTGGAAGAGGAGACTAATGCTAAAAGCCTAAATACTCACGTACTGCGGGTGTCTTAGGTGAAGTAATGCCAGCCACACATATCGAGGAAATCCTCAAAGAAAAAACTGCGCAGTTCTGATTTTAGGGATTTTTTGTGTGTGTGTTGTTTGTGTGTGTGTGTGTGTGTGTTTGTAAGAGAACGCCTCTGTTTTCTAGGCTGTACAGGATGCCGGCCTGGCTTACATAGTTTTTTCTCGAAGGATTTCCTCCATGTGTGGCTGGCATAAGATCCATAGTCTGAATACTGTGAGATGAAAGAAGTGAGAAGTTTGGTGTCTCTTTATTTGTATTGGAAAGAAATGCATAAAAGTGACACCTTGTGTTGTTCTATTGGTAGCCACCAGGGAAGGAATAATATTGAGCAATTCCTCGAAGCAGAAGCTATGAAAATATCTACAGAAGTCTGGCAGGTTCTCCATAGCTTGTCGGTGGACAAGAAAAGAAAGCTTTTTTATTATTGTTCGGTCATCAATAATAAAGGCAAATCGGTTTTTCTTTAACTTAAATAAAAAATGCTGTAGAAGACGCCATTTCCCAGACATAGAAATAATATTTGAAGCAGGCTCTTATTTGGGATACATACTAAATATATTGATTAGAAGAGAAGAGGTACTTTCTGGCTCGAAAAAGGGAGTTCGAGCTTTTTTCGAAGCTGCTGGTACATTGGAATTTATAAGATGCTTGTGCTAATTAGGATCTTTTTCAAAACTAACGCCATCAGTGCTAAATGATAAAATAAACGATACAAGAGTACAATGTACCAATCCTAAATTTTTTCCAGCTTTCCAAAAAAATGCCTATGTCATAAGAAATTTGAATGAGGCTAGTTTAGATAAGTCCGGAAGAACAATTTTCAAAGACCACTGCTGGTGCTCTTCAGTCCAAAGGATCACTTGGTATAAGTAAAAGAAAGGATACGCTTGACCTGCTTAACCTTAAATAAGATTTCTGACATTTTATGAAGAACAGAAGAAAAAAAACACAGCCGAGTGCTACCATTTAAAGTCGCGAATTTTTAAGATTGGGCTGAATTCGTCAACTTTTCAGTTTTTAACATGAACTTGTTTTATGCACTTTGTGTACACATACGATAAAAGAAAAGTGGTTAGTTGTGGTTAGTTAAAATTAAATTTCCTGTCGAAATATTACTTTCTAAAGCCCAAAAAAATTTTTTGACAAATATATTCACAAAACAGAGCAAATTAAAACCAAAAAAAAAAATAATATACGAGTTTTTTTATTTTTCAAATTATACTCCACAACACTAATAAAGTGGCAAAAATAGAAAAAATAAGTTTATTAACAAAATCTTAAAACTCAAGAAAAAATGTAAACATTAGAGATTTAAAAAAAAACTCTTAGTTCCTATTAATCCTACACACTTCTCTCACCGTTTTAAAGGTCGTAAAATATGGTTTCTTTTTTATACCATATTAAATGTATCTAAATTGGCAAGGAAAAAAGTTATCAGACAAAGTTAAAAAAACACAATCAAAATTGAAAAAAAAAACATGAGAACAGCTAATTTTGAAAACTCATATCTTGGTTACTACAAATCCTAAAGACTTTTAACAATAACAGTTTTAAAGAACATATTAATAGCTTTTTTTCCTAAGAAGCAATACCTATACCTGAATTTACGTAAAAAATAGTTATGAGGCAAAATTGGAAAAAAAATCGTTTTTTTTTTTTTTTTTGTAAATATATTTTTAACATTTTTTTTGCTTTATAACGGTGACATTTCAATAGAAAATTTAATTTTAAATAACTTTTCTGTTCACGCGTATTTACAAAAAGTGTATAGAATTTAAGATGAAATTAAAAAAAAACGAAAAGTGGACAAATTTATCCCTATTTGAATGTTTCAGCCCGTTAAATGATAACACTTAGCAGGTATTTTTATATTTTAGGGTCAATTGAACACATAAAAAAATAAAATCCCTTTAAAATTGTAATTACTTTTACCCTTCTTTTTTTGACTGTCATAAAGAAAAATCAGTGATTACATTCCATTTCCGCACACCTGCCTGTAATATATATTATGGACTTTTTTCCATAGAAAATCCACTTAAAATAAATGTATGGTCGTGATTTAATCTTGTTGTTTTCAATTAAGTTTAATTCCAGTTTAGGTAAGTACCTTAAACTGCTTTCTTTAATTTAAGAAACGTTAATTACTTCTCATGTATACGGATGTAAAGGGTGAATGTTTATAAAAAAATACCATCAGCTAGTAGCTGTTACCTAAAAAAAAATGGAATTGAATTTAAAACTAGCATCATATAAAAATGTCTCTAGATAAAAATTCTTTGGAAGGATATATGTAGGATCACGACTTCATCATTAACGTTTTCATTGTACTATCATAGGCGCATCTGTGGGTTTGTGTATAAAAAAAGAAAGAAAAAAACTATGAAATGTATAGACATTTCATTAAATATCTTATGCTATATTTTTAAATAAAATACATTTTTTTTTAATTTAAACTGTTACTGACGCTTACGCTTCGGAACTGATTTGGATCAGCATTTTATGTATTCAAAAAAATCCAAGTAAATTCTATTTCCCAGTTCTGGCAACGATGAACTTAATACAAATAATTACCACTTTGGATTGTCACCAATTAACGTCTGGATAATGTCAATGTACCTAAAGTTTAACATAAAATCCGAACCACACACACATTGCTGACAAAAAGCAACGATGCCGTATCTTTATTTAGGATAAAATACACTAAATGGGCCCCTTGCACATATTTTTTATTGGCTAAAAATAACCCTTTCTACCCATATACCACTTGTGCCAAATATTTTTTGTAAACGACACTCTATAACAGAATTACAAGTATTTAAAATTCAAATTTAAAACTTTTCCGCGGAAAAGGTATTTTCGTCTCAAGTGTCTAACCTCATGTATTTACAACGCCGATCGACAGCAGCGACCGGAGCTTCCAATATTACATCTTGGATGCGGGTGAAGTATATAGAATAGCCAGCGGAGCTAATCCGGACATTAAAACGCTTTTGAGGTTCAATCAGTGGATAAATGCCATTTTTTATTTATTTATTTAAAAACTAGAATACTATAATCTGTTCATTTCAGGAAAGTTTGAAAGTATATGGAAGGCCAATGCTGTAGAACAAAATTGTCTGGGCGTGCAGGGCAGCGGGAATAGGGGAATCGGCCGCGCTAAGTTTGCGCAATGAATAGTTGGTCAGGTCCGGACTTCCATAAGTCTTTGTTACTCTCTATAAAGTTGGCATTATCATATCAAATTTAAACTACTTATACATTTACTGTTGTTGTTGTTGTTGGTTATTAAACGATAATATTATAGAATAGTTAAAATTATTTTGTAATATTGGATTTTATATTATCTGATTAAATATAAGCCTTCTATTTAAATGGTCGATATTTTTGAGAGTTTTGTATTTTTACCAAAAATTTTTAGTTAAATAAATAAAAACCCGATTTTTTAAAATAAATTTCAAACATTGTACCAATTTTGTAATAAAAGAAGGGCAAGATAGTGTAAAGGAGTTTAATCTAATTGTATTTAAGGATTGATATCTGAACAATAAAACGTCGAAAAAAGTTACTTTAGATTTGTAACTAGCGCCTCTGTATGCAAACAATTATCGAAACCGGCAAAGGTCAAGAAAAATAAAAACTTGCCCTAAATTAAACTAGTAATTTGTGTGTTAGAGTCATACAATATTTTATAAATTTATAATTTGATTTAAAGAGATTGAGAAACCAAAAATCTAATTTCTTTTTAAACAAATACAGAAAAAGCAAGAAGAACTTTTAACGTGAAATTGTATTTTCTTTTATTTAATTAGAGGGACCTGTATTTATTAAAATTTGCCTGGTCTGCCCAGTAATTGATAATTTTAATCCTTTAAAAGAATGTACTAAATTATTAAATGAACTAAGAGTACCTAAATGTACCTTATTTCTTTTTAATGATCCACAGGAATACACAAACATTGTGGTATCACTTAAATAAGAATATTTTTATCAACATAAAAAACTTCTGCAACTACAAAATATAGTCACACAAAGCAAAACAATGGAAATTAAAACGGCGCAAACCACTATAAAAATGACGAAACCACAACAAAACCTGAAATTCGCTTGGAAGGAGGGTTGATGAGACGACTACGGTTGATGGTTCAGCGCGGATATAGTTTCATACGGGCCGCGCCGTTGCACCAAAAAACGGTACTCCGGCTCTCATAAAAGTATAATGTGCTGCCTAACTACACACTGATTTTTTAGTGTGTAAGAAGGCAACACATAAAAATATTTCGTGGAAATTTGTTATTGCGCAGAATCGGCGGGGCCCACTCTGACAGTTATTATCACAGTGGGATGGCCATTTTTTGATCGAATAGGCCATAGTATTGGGCTTCCATATACCTTTAAACTTCCTTGGTTTATTTTCGTTTGTCAAAAATACATTATAAGAAAACGTATTGCTTGGTTTAAAATGTCAGTAAGTATGGTTTTACAACAATAAAAAATGTATTGTATGGGGTCAAAAAGTCGGTAATTATGATTACTTACAAGGCTTTTTTTTCAAACGATAATGTACAGTTTTTTGGGCTTTGACCTATTTTTTGTGCAATGTATTTTTTTTGTGATAATTGGTGGATTTTGATGGTGAAATTACAGTTTAAATTTATTATGTTGCATATTTAATTAACATTAACCGATTTATTTTACTTAATTAAAATAAATAAACGAAGCAAAAAAAACTAACTATGTGCAGCTTTGTATACGACGAGAAATTTAAAGGGCCAGACGTTAACATTAAATCGTTATAACGCCGAAACTATTTTTTTTATCTGGATTTGTTGCGTTTCAGCTTGTATTATGTTATGTGTGGCCGATTATTTTAATCTTGAAACACTTGTTAAGATAATTTTGCAATTCTTTAAATAGGTCTTCTTTAATACAGTAAACCTGATTTAAAACCCCTTATATAAAACTCCCGTAGTCACCACTAGTATATTAAAATTTACTATTTTAACGACTTTTAATACACACAAAATTAAATTAACAAAAAAAAGCAAACAGTAAACTCAATTTTAAATAAATAAATCAAAATATTAGCATAAAACAAAAAAACAGGGTAAAAAGATCGCAAGTTCACAATGCGTACCATATTATGTAATTGGCATTGCGGCGAGGTAACCGTTGAACTTTAAACTTTTTTTTCGATTTTAAGTTCGCAGGTACAGCTAGACAAATGATTTAAGTAGAATTTGTAAAAAAAAATTTTTTTATATTGTCATCTTGAAAGCAAAGTGACATAATTAAAAAAATCAAAAAAGTTAGTTTAAGAACATAGCAACAAATAAATCTGAAATTTTTAAGGTGTTAATACGTAAGCAGTAATTAAACCCTTACCAAATATTTTTTTACGCTAAATAAGGAATAGTTCAACTTACTAAAAGCATATTTTGTTTTTTTGAATTATTTTGATTTTAAGAAAATAATATGTTGTTTTTTAGCTAATGTCACTAACCACAACTAAATTAACAAAAATATGGTCACTTTTAGGGTAATGTCGTTTGTCTTCTTACATGTTAATCAATAGGTTAATTGAAACTTACATAAAAACGTTTACAACAACAAAAGATAAATATTTCTTTAGATATTCTGATATAAATACCGTCAAATTTTGTCTTGGTTAGTCAAATTTTGTTTTAATTAAAAAATGTGACACTTTTCGTAAAGTTGCGACAATAAAATTACAGTAGGAATAAAAAAAATATTAGCCCATTGGTGGAAATTTTTCGGTATTTAAATTATGTAACTTCTCCAGGATCTTCCTTGTCTGGTTTTTTGCATATAACACAAAAATAGCATTTTTGAAATAATGTTACTTTTCCTTAGGATTAATGATATATTAAACGGTTATACATGGCCTGTATAAAGTGTATTCATATTGAAACTAACAAAAAGCCAGTCTAAATCTCCGGTAGCAAAAAACCCATAAAATATCCTAAGTAAACAATCCGTACAGGTCCCATAAAAGCTTTCTTTGGCCGGGCTTTTCTGACATATTCAAAAACCATTCTTTATGTTGAGATAAGTTAATCGAAATATTACTTGAAAATAGGCATTTTTCTTAAACAAAGCAATTTTTCGCACTACATTATTTTCTAAAAGGTGATCAATACGAAAAGATTTGTGTTTATATATTTTTTATTATTTGGAACAAATCAGTAATAATTATTTTAACATGGACAAAAATTTTCGAACGTACTTTCGGCGATATTAAAAGTTTATATGTGTAAATGAAGACGGGTGTCAGCTACCAAAAATTTTATGACTGGTTTTTTCTTGGTTTAAATATGAATACACTATAAACTTAAATACAAATTAAAAATGCATTTTGCATCTAAGATTGTGGTTTTGTTAATTCTGCTGGCCTTAATTCCTCTTTTTCGTACCTTAAAAATATCTTTCTGTGTTAAACAGCTCTCGCGATAACGTATCTTTTCCTACACCTTATTTCTTTTTCATTTTGTTTTAAAATTCATAGTTTCTTTTAATGATACTTCTGCTACACCTAAATTTTAAACCATTTATTTACATTAAAATACTTTTGATACGCGCACCAATGGTCGTCTCCTGATTTTAGTTACTTTTGTCTGAGCAGTCAATAGCTCCTTCGGTTAATGAGCACAAAACTTGTTGAAGGTCTCGGCTACGGCCCCGTTAGGCCAGTATCTGGACCAATAGGTTAAATTATTTAAAAATCTGATTCCTGTTTGACCACTTTGATCATCATTCATTTAACTAGTGATTTACAATCTTATTCGTGCAATTAAATAATGAAAGTAAATTTTAAGGACATTTCGCTACTTTTTTTCACCCACGCTGTGAGAGACTATTTACTTTTATATTATAATATGGTGTAAATAAAACTAATTTTTATAATTTACTATTCTGATTAGGAAGTCGTAGTATGTTGGTAGGTAGTCGCATTATGTTAGTGGGTTAATGTGTATTATTAAAGCGTTTTAACAGTTTGGTGTTTTTTTGTGTAAAACTATTTATTTTTTATCTGTGCACATTTACCTTTTGGTTAGTTTAGGTTAGTTAAAAATTGCATCTACTTTTCCATTATGCAAAACTATTGAGCAGGGGGGTATGTTTCGTGCAACAGAGCGGTTGTTTTAGTTAATAATTTAGTGATTTTTAACGAGTCAGTTTTAAAATATTCTAGCAGTATTCACTTAACTAATTATTATTTAATATATTTATTTATTTTGCAATACATATTTTTATTTGTGAAAAAATCCTATTTTTCTGGCCATCAGATGCTACACAGGTCTTAACTGCCTTGTTAAAAAATGAGACATACAAAACATGTATTTAAACAAGTCGGAAAATGATTTGTATCAAAAACAAAAGAAATAAAAAATGATAAAAAATGCATGTTTATCTTACCTTTCAGCTTCTTACTAATTAAACTGCGTTGAAGATAAAAATAAAATTCTTGTACTTTAAACTTGGCACCTGATAGAGTTTAATAAAATAAAAAAAAGGGTTTTTATCAAAAAAGGGTTAACTCACTACTCTGTTTACATTCTGCAGCATTTTACAATACAAAAGCAAAAAAAAGCAATCAAAAAGGATGCACAAACTTTAAATTCAAAACTTTTTTTTTTAATTGCAGCAATAAATGTGTATCATTTATTGCCTTCACAATTGGTAAACTTTTCAAGTGTTCTTGTATTTCTCATTTTTATTTCAAATCAGAGTTATGACTTTCTTTTTCTACCTTTGGCGTTTTCCAATAAAAAGCGGAGAAAAAGCTGCCAAAATAGATATACCTACATGTCATGGTGATATATTTTTTAGCTGCATTTATTTTTAATTTAAAAATGTTAACAATAATAAGTAGCTTACATAAAAAACAAATTTTACTAAGCTGGTAAACTCATAACTGCAGCAATAAATTTTAAATTGTAAAATAATCGTGAATTTTACTTGCCGCAATTAATAGGTACTGCAATAAAAAATTGCAACAACTTTTTATAGCTTGCAAGGAAAATTCAGCAAAAATTCACAACTATAAAATTGATCCTTTTTGATTAAACATGACAACCAAAAAAAATGTTCGATTGGCTCAAAACGTCAGTAGTCTTGGTTACAAACGTAATTAACCAATGGGGAGAATTTTTTGCTTATTTTTTATCCTCAAGATCATACACAGTATATACACAGTAAATACCAGAGGTGGATTTACGCTGAGTAGGCGAAGCCTAGGCGGAAATTAGTCAATTTTTGAAAAAAGTAATATGATATAATATATATATATATATATATATATATATATATATATATATATATATATATATATATATATATATATATATATATATATATATATATATATATATATATATATATATATATATATATATATATATATGTATATGTGTTTAATCAACAGGACTGAGCAGGAAAGTCTCTATGCCCTGGGACCAGGACCGAAGGGTCCTCTTTAAACAAATTTTTTGGCGTGTACCTGACGTAATTTACAATCAAAATATCTACAATTAAGGGGGAAATTGTGCGTCGGCTTTTATAATTAAAAAAGGGGTTGGTTTATCAAAATCAGTAAAAGGGCACAAAAGCCTTTTTAAAAATTATATTATAAAAAATACTTTTTTAAAATTTTTTAAATGGTTGAAAGCACTGCTCTTGTGAATACTTTAGGAGTAATTTTTTATTTGTTTTTTTTTTTGGGCTACATCATAGTAATTATTTGTAACTTAAATAACTTTATAATTAAAATAATTATTTTAAAAAAATTTTGGTTTTTATTTTGGTCAATGTTAATGGTTTTCTAAAAAAGCTATATTATCTAAATTTTCTTAGGGCAAATTATTAAAGAAAAAAAAAATTTTTATTTTAAAAAATAAATATTTTATTTTTATAGCTTATTTGCTTTTAGTAGAAATGAAAGCAAATTTTTATCTTGTATAGTATAATAAAAACCTGTGGTCTTTATTTGATGGTAAGATGGTAATAACTTTTTAAATAACTACCATTTTAAAAAAAGGGAAAATTAAGGCAGTGAAAGGAAGTCTGGCAAATTTTTTGGGTTTAAATTTAAACGTAACGAAAGCTCTAAAAGTTAATCAAGTTTGGTTTTTTCTTTTTTTCTTATATTTAATTAAAGCGTTTTTACGGGAAAGATATTTTTTTTTAGAAAACATTTTTTAAAATAATATGATACGTAGAAAAAGTTAAAAAATAAAAAATAGTTGGGTTTTTTTCGCGCATTATTTTTTTTAAAAAAAATTAAACATTATCAATCTTTTTCTAGTTTTACGTAAAATTACGCAGCAAAATTATAAAGGCTAAAACTTAAGAATAAAACAAACTACAAAAAACTTATAATGATATATTATTCAATAAAATTTTGAAATTTTTATTTGATTCTTTTTTAATTTAAAATTAACTTTGAAAATTATCCTTAACCTTTGAATTCCCAAAATAAAGGAATTCCCATTTTTAATTAAAAAAAATTTTCCTTTTAATGAAATAAATTTGGAATTTTAATAAATTTTAATTTTCCTTTTTTTTCTTTTTGTATTTTAATTTTTAAATTAAGTTTAATGAGTTGGAAAAGAGTTCAGTTTGTTAGTTTACCCCCTTTTCCCAGAATAAATAAAAAAAGGTTTTTAAAAAAAAATAAATTTTTTTGCCCCAAAATTTCTTTAAAAAATTCAAAATTTGGGGAAAAAATTTTTTCGGGAAAACATACAATTTTTAAAATTTAAATTTTTTTTTAAAAAATTTTATTTTAAAAATTTAAAAAATTTTAAAATTTTTTTGGGATTAAAAAAAAAAATGTTTAAAAAATCTTTTTATCAAAATTTTTTAATTTATTAAGAAAAAATAAGCCGCCAAAATCTTTTTTTTTTATATTAAAAAATTTGTTTTTATTTATTAAAATTTAAACTACCAAAAACACCGGATGAAAAAAAAGAACCAAACGGGTTAACCGAAAAAATTTTTTTTTTGCAAAAAAAAAAAAATTTAAACCCGAAAAGGAAAACTCGTTTGTTTTTGTTTTACACGGTACACTTCCGATTAACTACTTTTGGCTTTTTTAACAATATCCCCCTTCATATAACCAAACATTCACAAAATTTACTTATAAAAAATGAAATTATGAAACAGTATGAATTAAAACGTTGTACGATCCGGCCTGAAATGTCATTTAAATACTCGTCCTAAAATTTGGACTCGGTCCTCCGTCGCCTTGTCGGTAAACATCTAACTTGCTTTAATATACCATTTTCCGGCCTTGTAGCTACTTTTTTCGGGAATTGTTTTTAGGTATTAATATAACATACAAAACTTTACGGTTTTCGTTAGTTCATTAATTGCTTCCCGACATCTATTTGTAAGTTCTGATCTGTGCACTGTATTTGTTAGCGCCCCAATCGCTGCCTTACTGTCAGTACATATAGTTATTTTTCCCCTGTATCTTCTATTAAAGCAGTATTCTATGGCTTTGGCTATTGCCATAACTTCCGCCTGAAATACGGTTGCATATTTTCCCATTGTTCCATAGAACTTGTAGTTCGTCCTTTCTACATAGAAACCGAAGCCTGTGCGGCCTCCTTTCCTCGAGCCATCTGTGTAGATAACTGTTCCTTCGCTTGGTGTCCACAGCGTTTGAGCCCAGTCATCTGCCGATGCCATGTCCACCTTGTGCATGAGGTCTAAGTGGATTACTGGAGAGATGCTATCCTGCTTCATCGAAAGAGCCACAGTTCTCACTTGGCCCATGATGTCACAGTGCTCCCCCTGGTCCTCCACCGTCCTCCACACTCCAGTCTTAGTGCCTCTGCCCTTGCTGAGGCCTTAATCATTATATGGAGAGGTGGGAGCCCCGTAATAATCTCCAGCGATTCCGTCGGAGTAGTGGATGCTGCCCCAGTTATTCCTCTCATTGCCATTCTTTGTATGTGTTTCAGCATTATCTGTGCCGTCTTAAGTTCCGTGCGTTACGGAGGCATACAGTATTCGTGGCCTGATGACTGCTTCGTATATCCATTTCATGACCTTAGGAGAAACTCCCCAGTCCCGTCCTACGACTCTTCTACAGAGCCATAGCGATCCTGTGGCCTTCTTCGCTACCATTTCAAGATGTGCTCTCCAGTTCAGCTTGTCGTCTAGTATCACTCCAAGATACTTGGCTGTACTGGAGTATTCTAGTTCTCTCTCAACGAACTTCATTTTCCTAAGTCCGGTGTGTTTTCTCCTGCTAGTAAATAATACGAGCTCTGTTTTTGATGGATTGGCTATCAGTCCGTTTTCTTACACCATTTTGCCACCATTGCAAGCTCTCTTTCCATAATATCCACTATCGTGTTTGCATGTTTACCTTTCACCATAATGCCATATCGTCTGCAAAGGCTTGTATATGTGTACCTCTCCTACTGATTTTCTCCAGTAGTCCATTCATGACCAGGTTCCATAGGAGTGGAGATAAGACGCCCCCCTGAGTGCATCCTCTGCTGACTGTCATATAAATACACTTAACTAACATAGAAACTATTCATAACCTTGTTATATGAATAATAATTACCTACACCGGCACACACAAAAAAAAGTTGTTTGTACATTGTTGTTTGTATTTCGACCCGCTAAATCCGAATTTGAGGTCCGTTTGGTCCGGTCACCCTCCAGATTTGAGTAAAATACAAAATCCCCAAAAAAAAAATTGCAAAAAACTGCAGTCACAGCGATAAAAAAAGATTTCAGTAAATATTTTTTTTATCGCTGTGACTGCAGTTTTTCGCATTTTTTTGATTTTGCTTTTTCTCAAATCTGGATTGTGACCGGGCCAAACAAACTTCAAATTTGGAATTCAACAACTTTTTTTATTGTTGTGACTTCAGTTTTTTACAATTTTTTTTGTTTTTTTTTGCACTCTACTTAAATCTGGAGGGTGACCGGGCCAAACGGACTTTAAATTCGGATTCAGCGTGTCGAAATACATATCCGTAGCTGGGTCTCGTCAAATGTACAAACAACTTTTTTTGTGTGCCGGTGATTGACAAACATGTTAAGAAAGCATACAGTCATAGTAACTAATTATTACACCGGCACACAAAAAAAAAGTTGTTTGTACATTTGACCGGACCCACCTACGGACATGTATTTCAACACGCTGAATCCGAATTTAAAGTCCGTTTGGCCCGGTCACCCTCCAGATTTAAGTAGAGTGCAAAAAACCAAAAAAATTGTAGAAAACTGCAGTCACAACGATAAAAAAAAAGTTGTTTGACTGGACCCACCTACGGATATGATTTCGACCCGCTGAATCCGAATTTGAAGTTCGTTTGGTCCGGTCACCCTCCAGATTTGAGTAAAATACAAAAGCCCAAAAAAAATTGCGAAAAACTGCAGTCACAGCGATGAAAAAAGAAAATTACTCAAATCTGGAGGGTGACCGGGCGAAACGGACTTCAAATTCGGATTCAGCGGGTCAAAATACATGTCCGTAGGTGGGTCCGGTCAAATGTACAAACAACTTTTTTTTGTGTGCCGGTGTTATTGAAACATCTATCAAGTTGGTTGCTTAAAACCAAAATGCATCATTAAAAAAGTAGGAAAAACATATTTTAATAACAAAACTATTGAGGGGAAAAATATTGTTACTAACTTGGGCATTAACCGGAAATTAATGATCTTCTGTCCCATTAATTTAATGGCGTCTATCATTAATCACCCCTATAAATACCCATGTTTGTTAACGAGTATGTGTAAAGTACTTTTTCCACACTAAGTGTGGAAAAAATCGAACTAAAAACAAAATATTTTAGGTTTTCTTTACTAAATAATAATAACAAACCGGAGTTTAATAAAAATAAATTTTAATAAGTGTAGCAAAATTTACGACAAATTAGAAATAACGCTTATTAAAAAAATTGAACTCTGTTGTATACTGTTAAAATATTTTTAAGCTTTAGATTAGACAAAGATAATTTTTATTTGTTTCTAATTAGACTCTCCCGGTCAAATCAAATGAAAAATACGAGAAGTAATACGAATAGTTTTTTAAATGGTGCCACAAAAACTGTATAAAAACTATTTCCGTTTTGCTTATTATTTTTTTAGTAAAATTTATATTATTTTTTAATAGAAAGAAACAGCTATATTTACGAAAAAATGTTATATTAATGAAAAAATCCACATAAAAGTACGGTAAGATTGGAATAATTTTAAATAAATTAGTCATATAAATAAAGAATGAATATTTTAGTATGATAAAAGATAATTTTTACATTTTATTTGGTTATTTATATATTTACCGCTACTTTTATTGACATTTTCTTCACAAAGTTGGAGTTTTTTGTAATAGTCATAAGAAAGGTGTTTTGAGGGTTTTTTTTTGCCCATAAAAATTGCAATTTTTATTAACAAAAATCAAAAAAAGAAAAAAGCCATGTCGATTTTTGATGATGACTTAAAAACCTTAAGAGATAGCGGAAATTGCAAGATAGATCCTTGAAGAGGAGAAAATTTTCTATAAAAAGGTTTCAACCCCCGGAGTTCTATCTCCATTATTTATAATTTTAATAAAAAAAATAAAAATTAGAGTAATGTTGCCAAAGTTATAAAATTAATATAAAAAAGCATTAAATTTTTTTTAATTTTAATGGTAGATCTTGTCTTGTATCTATCTAAGAAGGGCTCCACAAAGCAAAATATTTATACGACAGTTATTTAAATAATTTTGTTAATTTAAATTCTCAACAGGAATTAAATCTGCGAAGTGTTCTGAATACACAATAATTTTTATTATTTTTTTTTAATTGATATTTAATACCCTAAAAAAATATTTAGTGTGACGTATTCGGTTTTGACGCCGAGCGCGCAACCAAAAATGTCGCGTAGAGGCCCATTTTTAGCGTTAAATTAAAATTATAAATAATGAAGATAGAACTTCGGGAGTCAGGACTTTTTGATCGAAATTTTTTTCCTCTTTCAGGATCTTTTTTGCAATATCCGCTATCTCTTATGGTTTTCGAGTTATCATCAAAAATTCAAATGGTTTTTTTCTTTTTTCGTTTGTTAATAAAAATTGAAATTTTAACTGGCAAAAAAAACCTCAAAATGCCTGTCTCAGATTTGCATATCACGTTAAATGAGCTATCGCTCATATTTTTGGAAGCCTTTTAACTATTTTTCTCAGGAAACACACCTTTCGACTAGACTAAATTGATATTACAATATTTACAGTTCAACAAGTTACCTTTGAAAGAAACATCTGTTATTTTTATATTTTTAACTACTTAATTCTAAAAAATATATATTCTTTTAGGTTTGTTAAACAATACAAAATATATTTTTGTGCAATTTACTATTTATATTTTAAGCGTCCTACATTTGTGGTGCTGTTCTCCATAATGGCGTGTCTTTATAAAGTATTTCTTGTTAAGCTTATAGTTTTTTTGTTTATGACAATATAGAAAATCATTAGCATATGACATTAAGCAAAGCTTTTTTTCCATAAAAGTAGATTAAACCTATAAAAGTTTTACCTTAGAATCTTTAAATAAATTGTTTAAAATGTATTTTACATTTTTTAAAAATTTATAAATAAAGCAGATGCGTTATTTAACCTCGTTATAGAAAATTAAAAAAATAAAATGGGTTTTCGCCACTCCTGGAAAATCTTTTTAACAAAATTAAAAAAAAAACCACCCTGTCTGAACGTTTATTCTTCAATATTTATAACGGGTTCTATAGTAATGTTAAACTTATTACATCACAATTAGCAACTCCTGGAAAGTCAGGAAAGACAGCTTGTTTCAAATTTAATCTTACATGAATATTTTAATGCTATTAATAAAGTGTTACTGTACGTAACAAAGTATTGATCTTAATTAGTTCCCGTTAAATGAATAATAATTATGTAAACATTTTTAAATTAAATTTGTTTTAATTTATAATGACTTAACTTTGCATTACTAAATATATTACCCAACTAATTAATTAGCTATTTGCATTATCAGCGATACATATGTAATAAATATGTCTTTGACAATACTCCTATTACTTGCATTGGAGGTTTTATTTTTTGGGTTTATTTGTTATATTTGGGTAGTTTACGAAGGCTTTAGACCACATGTAACTAATTATTTTTACTAGTAGCTTCAATAAAACATTTTAGTAGAAAGTCCTCAAAAACAGCTCCGATTTTGATATTTTTTAAATAATTTTATTTTCCTATATTATTTAAAATCAAAAAAATTTTGAAAGGCGCAAACAAATAATTATATTGTTTAAACAATATTTCTGATATTTAAATATTTTTTTAAACGCTGTAACTTTTTAAATATTAATTTTTGTCATTTTTAACACAGATTTTTTTGTAGATAATTAAATTTTACACAAAAATAGCTCTATTATAATTTCTCGTATTTTTCATAGTTTCCAAGATATCGCGAAGATCAATTTGTGTATGCAGAAATTTTACTCCATTTTCGGACTATAATGGTTGCGTATAAGATATTTTTATATGATAGTGACATATAAAGAATATACATAACAAAATTAGAAAGGTATCTGTTTATTTAGGATTTAAACAACTCTGAGAAAGATATTCTATATTAGATATTCAGGAAAATGGGATAAAATTTAAATAAATAAAAATTTATGAAGACTTATTTATCAGAATTTTTAAAAAAATTATTAAATGTTTAACATTTTTAGCTTTACTCACATATACAAAAAAATAGGAAATTTAGTTTTTATTTATATTTCGCGTATCGGAGATTTTATCTTCTTCAAGTAGTGGATGGTTATCGCAGACACTTCCGCTGCAAACAATGCAAGCCCATGGGCGATAAGGGCCACTTTTTCTGCAACCACATGCTGAACCGCATTCTGTTTTGCAGAAGCAAAATATGATTTTTAAGACGTTTTCAGGTGCTGCTGGTTGCCTCATTTTTTTTTCGTCTTTTTGCCAATCCCCTTCATTAGTAGGGATTAAAGAATTATTTTTCCATTGCAGGACTTGTAAGTAGAATCTTTTGATAAGATGTTTTGCTGCATCCTCTGTCGGAGGTAGTGAATGAAGTTGTACACTTATTTTTTGAAGAGTTTGTATCGGAGTTCATTTAGGTTTTTGGCAGTTTTAGCACCACACACTGTGAGTATACAACTAACACCTTCATTGAATAGTACTTCATCACTTTAATTTTTAACCATAAAAGTTTTAGCTGCTGCTCGTGAATTTATAATCATGATAAAACATTTTAATAAAATTATTTTTACCTTTATTATAAAAGGCGGAGGTAGTATCACATTCAGTAAATGCATATATAAATAAAAATGCTTTTTTTAATATTTTCATATTTACTTAACAAAGTCTTTGTTGAATAAACTCGTTGTAATGCATTATTTTTGAGTGGGTTCAAAAAAACATTTCTTCATCATCAGGTGCTAAATGTCTACTAACAAGTTCGGCAATGAAAAATTAATGCTCCAACCCCTCCTAAAAAATGACGATTTTTTAAAACCAGTAAAAATGATGCAACCAGCAGCACCTGAAAACGTTTTAAAAATCATATTTTGCTTCTGCAAAACACAATGCGGTTCAGCATGTGGTTGTAGAAAAAGTGACCTTTATTACTTACCGGCTTGCATTGTCATCAGTGGAAATGACTGCGAAAACCACCCACCGCTTGAAGAGGATGAAATCCCCGATACGTAAAATATAAATAAAAATTAAATTTCCTATTATATAGAAATTTCGAGAAATAACTCTTCATTCAATTTTAGTTATTTAAATTTTATCATATTTTCTTAAATATCTAATATAAAATATGTTTCTCAGAGTAAGTTGTTTAAATCCTAAATAAATATATTTTTTATGTATGTTCATTGTTCATTTTATGCCACTTTTATAGATAAAAATCCTTAAAGCAATTATTACAGTTCGGAAGTTGGAGTAAAATTTCTGCTCTCAGAAATTGAAGTTGTGTAAAAAAGGACGAAAATAAATATATAAAAAGTTACAGCGATTTAAAAAATATCCACTTAAATATCATATATATTGTTTAAGCAATTTATAAACTTTTTCACTCCCTCCAAAAGATTTTTGTTTTTAAAAAATATAGAAAAACAAAATTATTTTTAAAAAATTATTAAAATCGGAACTGTTCTTGAGGACTTCTAAACTTTGTATGTTTTATTTAAAATTGACTGATAAATTAAAACATTCCTTTTTTTATGATGGTGATTTTTTAACAATATATCTGTGGCAATACATATTTTTCGTTCTTAATAAATAAATGTTCGCATTTAAAAAAATAAATATTCATCTTACAAGACTATCTATTTTTTAAAGCAAATGTTTACACCCATTTTAAAGTACATTCACCTAGCCCAAGAGTAATATACAATACTAAATAGAATCTGCACTCTAATTGCGAATCTTTTAACCTACTAAAACCACATATAACATGTAATAATAAGTTATTAAAGGAAACCACATAAGCTGTAAAATGTAGTTTGATACTACTAAAAATAAAATACGGCTAATAAAATTTATATTGGATAAAATGTATTTAACCCAAAATAATGAGATGTTAAACGTTAAATTGAGGCCATTAGTTTCAAAACCGGCTCTATCCATTTTCAAAATTTTTACAGGAGACACAAAAACCTAACCAAGATTAAATACATTTTTATACCAGATTAAGTTGCTTTTAATCAAAACAAGTTTACTAGTAGATGTAGTGCATTGAGAAATTGTGAAAATAAAAAAAAATGCCAAAAATGTGGATTGGGCCGGTTTTGAAACTAACTGCCTTAATTTAAGATATAATGTTCAAGTTCTATTTATACAGTATTTGTTTAAAAAAGTCCGTTGACTCATTTGGGAATATTATTATTTAAGTAAAAGGGTTGGCTATTCCGAAATATATTTCTAGAAACTTAATTTATAATTATCCAATTTAGCTATTTTAATCAATATTTTAAATATTTAAAAACTAATTAAATTTCAATATTTTTTCCAACTAAGTTTTAAATTATTTAGATTGGCCAAGTTTAAGATATGACTCCAGTAGTAAAAAACATTACAGCTATTAAACTGACACAGATTTTTAATATAAATAGGGTTAATGGTTTTTTTATAAATTTTTGTATGGAAAGATCGCATTAAAATAGACCCATAATCTTTTTTCTGCTCTTGTTGCTGCTTTTTGAGCGAAATAATCAAGATGGAGACATTCTAGGTCCTTTAGTAAGTTTAAAATTTCTTGTAGATAACAATAAAACCGCTGTGAAATATTTGAGTGAGGGCATAAATACAGTTGGCCCCTTTTTTTTATAATACAGAATTGTAATTATACAGTATATTAATAAATTAGTTCTTTTTTTCGAAAAGATCGCAGAATTTATAGAAAAAATAATGCTTAGATTTATTCTGTTCGGTCTTTTATGAATAAAAGAGCGACTAAGGATGTTAAAGAACAAAATGAGAACATGTAACGACGGATTTCTATACATTTTTATGCAAATTCAAAATTTCAATTTACTTGTAGCTGTAAAATTAGCCTGTTTTGAAGCATAAAATAGATAGACTTTTACTGTTGTGTCTTCCTATATCTAGTCCAGGAACTAATCTAGTGACATTATATCAAATTGCAAAATTTTGCTGTGACTTTTCGTGACTTTATTTTAAATAATTTTTCAAGTGCATTCCAATGACTGTATTACCAATAATCATAGTAATAACGAACGAATTTTATACACAGAAAGTCATAACAGGAATTGCTACAAGATAAAACATACCATGCAGTTATTACATTAATCTTCTATTTTCTACTGTTACGGTTTGCTAACTTAACATCTGGGAATAGTTACTTCCTTACTTCTTATAATTACAGTAAACTGCTCTTCTAGGTAGATGTACATAATTTTGTAACTAAGTTTTATTAAAGGCCTACAAATTATGGGTTTTTAAAAAAGTACTGCTAAAAACCTTGTAAATATAAAAAAATATAAAATTTTAATGAAATTTATATACAGGAAATTGTTTTTTGGTTTACAATTTCATCTATTATTTTTTACTGTAAGTGAATGTGCAGAATGTATTAAAAATAATTTAAAGATAACTTTTAAAAATTCAATACAGGTAGTAATAAATTTTATTGAATGGCTTTTTCTTGTTACTATGACCCCTTAGTAAAATTGCCCATATTAAATTTCTTTAAAAATAATTAATGATTAAAGGTTTTTGCCTTTTTTTCGTTATTGGTTTAAAGTAAGGCAACGAATAAAGGATTTTAATGGCTTTAGAAAGTCTTATCTTTGCTATGGAGAATCCTTAATTAAATTGATATATATATATATATATATATATATATATATATATATATATATATATATATATATATATATATATATATATATATATATATATATACACACCTGCTTAGACTTTTTATAAGCCTTGTGGGCTGTCATAAAGGTAAAGTCTGTGATTAGTGATGCCGCCGAGAGATTCCCATGTCTTGTCTAGTTTTGCTACTTTGGAGCTCTTTCGTTCTCTCGATGGGAATTTTGACGTCCAATGCCAAAAAAATTATAAACTTAGATAAATATAGGATTTTAAATTAAATTTAAAAACAGATTAAAGATTAGACAAAAAAAATACCTATCCATTAAGAAATAAATATTTTTTTTTACCGGTTTGTTGGGTATACGTTTTGATCTAATATTTGTTTATACATACTTCATACTATTTTTAATTCCAATCAAAATCTTATTTTAACATATGATAACAATTTTTTGTTATTTGCCAAAATGCGTCATTATGCGTTAAAATTCTGGTTGTTACCTACAGACCGAGACACAGTCATGCAGGACCATAGGTCTCGAAAAAGAACTAAAACTTACTTTCATAAGCGCCTTTGTAATAAACATGGCACACATGCGTCGGAACTCGCATAGATATTTTTGAAAATAACTAGAACTTCTTGTTGCACAACACTACAAGATTTATGTCATTTGTTAAGTGTCATTAAGTTGATTTAGTTTTATAAATATCGATGTGATGTGTTTTTACCTTGTTGTCCATTTATATTTTTGCAAAATTAATTTTTGTATTTCGTGGGTAATTTTTGTTTAAACATTTTTTATACTATTTTTAATGCCAATTTAAATCTTATTTTTATATAAGATTATGATTTTTTGGCAAAATTCTGGTTTATATAGCTGGCGAGACTTCTAGAGGCTCTCAGAGATATCACTACCTTTTGATTGGCCTATTAATACTATAATAATATCATAAACAAATTAAATCAGATCAACTGAAACTTATAATTTCCAACAACAAATAAACCTGGTTTAAAGGTCATAGCTTTTTAGTAAATACAACCATTTAGTCGAGGCAATAAAGCACTAAAAAGGTCATAAATTCAGAATTTTTTGTACTAAGTAAGACGGATCAGAATGCGGATTTTGCATTCGCTTCCAAAAATTTTTTGTAAATAATGTACCTACTTTGTGACTTATACAAACCACAAATTGCAAGGCTGCAGCCAAAAATGCATTTAAAAAATGCATTTTTTAAGAATGCATTTGGAAGATTTAATAACTTTGTAAATAAGTGTCAGAACTGGCCCAAATCAGCTTTCCGGGGGTTTTTAAGGTCGCTGATCACGATTATGTTTGTTATTCAGAAATAAAGTACTCTATTTTACTCTTTTTTGTCAATAAACCGTTTGTTATCGTCAGTGTAATTTAGGACTAGGTGTTTGGTATGAATTCTGGTGTAAACTAGTTTTCATTTAATTACTCTAACTTTCGAAGTAGTGAAGTCAGATGTATTTTTACTACAAGACTTAAAGTTGTTTGTTTATAAATATAACCATAAAGTCATTTTTAATTTCTGAAATAAGTCTAAAATGCGTTTGGTATAAAAATCAATACGGAACTTATTTACACATAGTTCCACTTTTTAGTCCTACACTTACCTACTCTGTTCTACTCTAAACTTAAAAACAAAAAGACCTATGATGTTCAAATTGACCCACAGCCGACCTAGAGCTTAGGAACGCCAATGAACGTTATCTCCGTGAGACTCTCCCAAAATTCACGCGGGGAAGAAGCAAAACTGGACGCCCGATGGTTTTTTCGGTCGCTGAATTCAAATGTGGCATCTGCGAAACCCCCGACACCTGATGTGCCGGAACTGGACGTGGAGGTCATCTCCGAGAGTTTTCCTGCCAAAAACAGCCCGAAAATCATTGTGAGGGGGGGGGTTAGAGCGTTTAGTCCAATATCACTCTCGAAAAGACAAAGACAAACCAAAAATTGTTATGGGTTTTTTTTGGGGCGCTGAATCCAAATTTCAACCTGAAAACAAACCTCCGGATACCTGGTTCCGGTGCACCAGGTGTTCAGGGAGTCGTTTTTGAGCGTGAATTCAGCGCCCCACAATGATTTTTGGGTTGTTTTTGGAATTCATTTCAGAAAAACTCTCGGAGATGACTTCCACCTGGAGGTTCCGGCGCACCAGGTGTTTAGGGGGTGTTCGCCCATGCCATATTTGGATTCAGCGACACAAAAAAATCTTCGGGCGTCAAGTTTCTCTCCTTCCCTGCGAATTTTGGGAGAGTCGAAAACCTCCGGGAACCCGACTTGGGCCAGTTTTGACTCTTATTTGCAAAGTTATTAAATCTTTCAAAAGCCGTATTAAAAAATGTATTTTTAAACGCATTTTTGGCTGCAGCAATGCAATTTGCGTTTTATATAAGTCACAAAGTAGATACATTTTTTACAAAACAATTTTGGAAGCAAATGCAAAAAACCTCATTCCGATCCGTCTTAATATAAAAAATTCTGAGGTTGAGTGCTTCATTGCCTCGACTAATTATGTAAAATAGGTTTATAAATAGGCAATAACTTAAGACTTAAAGAGTTAATCTAAATGTCAATCAACCTTATTTCACTCTCTTTCTCCAACTTGAACAATAAAAATCACACGCAAAATTTCGGATCATTTTCTTGCCGTGAAAGTAAAAAATTTTAGGCCAAATTAGGGCAATCATCTTGGCACGGAACGAATGCAAAATATTACGATAGAGTTTATTGTATTTTTCGCGATATTGCCGCTTTCCCTTTTATCATTCATTTCATTGTATCTTTAATAAATATAAATGATTGTAGGCAATAATTTTAAAATAAATAGCAATCATATAAAAGAAGTTGTTTTGATCTCAGTCCATACTTTAATTGATCCACATTAAATTCTTAATATTTTTTGCAAGTAAGTTTCTTTTTTTAGAAAACAGCAGATCGGATTTCACTGATTCTGTGAATAAACTAAATGTGTTATTATTTACGCGCTTTAGATTGCGGAAGTAGGTAGGTATGGCATGGTGGCATTACTCTAATTTTACATGGCTAATTAAATATTAGTCGGAGAAATTGTCGGTGAGTTACTTGGCAATAATTTTAAAGGCAGTGACAGTCATTAACCTTAAATTATTGACAATAATATACAACAAGTTTACATTTGACCCTTAGTTATAGTCCAGTAAATGAAGGGACAAAGCTGTAAATAAATCTATATAGTTTTCCCTTGTGGCGCAATTCTTAGGTTGGGGGATGCTTTCGAGCGAAAAAAAGTTTATCGGCATTAACAGGTGGGAAAGGGCTGAAAATGGCCCCTTAAGGCCCGAAAAATGGGCTTCCCGCTAATATCTGCCAAAATATGCAAATTGGAGAATTTTTCTTAAGACAAAAAATAAAAACTACCTTGTAATTTACAAAAACGGTCTTTATAATTTTTTTCGAAAAGTCGATAGTTTTCGAGATAACGGAACCCAAAAGTCCCCTCGCTATCTTCATGGATTCACCTATAGGCGGGCAGACGAATTGTTCCATTACTCGGACAATATGTACATTTTTTAATCATTCAAAGTTTATCGGAATTGAAAAACCCGTACCTATCATTGCATATGAGTTTGGGTCCATTCTGATTTTTCTAGAATATTAAAAAAAAACGGTCAATGTTTTTTTTTCAGAATATTTTGAGAGTACCTCATTAATTTATTGACTTTGTTTTAAAAAATGGTTTGTTATTAACATTTTTTTTATAATGAGACCTTCGCAGGTTTTTAATGATCCCAGAAAATTTCCTTCACCATCTCTTCTGCGTTTTGATAAAAAATTGATTTGACCATCTGCATTTTTTAGTAAGAAACTACTACTACCACATCTACCCAGTGTGGAATGTTATGGATTTTTCAACGGCCGTTTTTGCGAAAAATATTGGAGTTGCGAAAAAAATGGTATGAACCATTTTTGTAGATTTCGAGGTGATCTTCATTTTTTGTTTTTACAAACATTCTCTTATTTGCATATTTTGGCAGATATTCGCGGCAAACTTATTTCTGGGACTTTGGGGGGCATTTTCAGCGGGTTCCCACGTCGGAATCGTGATAAACTTTTTCTCGCTCGAAAGCATTCGCGAAGACCTAAGAATTGCGCCACAAATGAAAACTGTACAGATTTATTTACAGCTTTGGGTACTTTCAGGTCTTTAATTACTGGGCTATTAGTATAACAGGTAGGAAAAAAAATAAACAAAGTGTATAGGTTCTTCCAAGAACCTCTTAAAGTTACTAAAGAAATTTAAAAAATTGACAAATGACTCCCTTGGAAAATGTCTGTTAGGCGAATATCAGTTGTTTTATGATTTATGGTAGACAACACTTTTTAAAGAAGTAGCAACAACTTTATTGCTTTACTTAAAGTTGACTAAGTTTTGGCAATGAGTTTAATAATATTGAATTTGACCCTAAGTAATCGTTCTCCTAACAGTTATAAAAAGGTCTTGTAATAAGCTAATTCTAGTTTTTTAAAGCAATTTTAAAAAATGTGCAATACATGTATCTTTCACGATTTAAATTGACAAATCTACCATTTTAAATAAAAATTAACAAGGAGCTTAATTTCCAAAAACGAAGTCAATGGTGATTTGTTACCGATGTCCGTTTTTTTTATATTATTCTCAAATGGGCATATCCAAATTGCGGTCCAAATAGGTAGTTATAAACTTTTTCCCAGTTTCTGTAGGCAAAATAAAAACCGCTTTAACTAACTAGAACTAACCATAAACGACCAGAACTAAGGGCTTTTGAATTTGTCTAAATAATCCCTACGTTTGATTACGTCATGGCAGAATTGCGGCCTAAACGGAAAAGTTTACTGTTCCTTCTTTTAGTGATTTATTACGTCCAAAATATAATTGGGGAAAAATAAAAAGCCGCTTTAACTAACCAAAACTAACCACGGCCGACCAGAACTAAAGTCTTCTCAATTTGTCCAAATTATCCTTACATAAAAGTTATTACCAACATTTTAATAATTGTCAATATGGTATTTATTACGAGCCGCAATAATTATTGCGGCCCGTAATCATTTTTTAACTGAAAATTTTATTCGGGTTAAGCCTTATTTTGGGGCGCAATTTGGCTATTATTTTTACCTATCTAATGATTTGGGCTGCAATTTGACAATCCCCGTAAAATATATTATGAAAAAAAATCCTGCTTTGTATTTAATCTATTTTTTCTCTCTTTAATAAACTTTTTTGGGTAAGGGCAAGTAAGTTGAAATTCTGCTTATTACAGAGTCAAATTTTACTAGCCAACAAAGCAGTTTTTGCAATATTTCTTTGGAACAGTTTTTTTTTTTGAAAATAGTAAAGAGGTCATTATTAAGTATATCTTAAACTACTTATGATTCCAATTTTAGCCGCCTTTCAGAAAACAATGGTTTTATTAACTGTCTCAAAAAAGCCTAGATTTGGAAAAAAATTAATAAACGCTTTTTTATGAATTTTATTTAAATAATTTTTTTAAATAAATATTTTTAAAGTTACGCGCTTTAAAATTTGCTATTTGTTGTATTGTAGGTTTTAAAAAATATCTAATTAAATATATCTAAAATAGCCATATTGTGTATTTCTTCCTGTACACTTTAAAAAAAGCTCTTAAAAATTGATCTTAATTACAAAAAAAGAGCTACCAGATAAAACTGACATATTCTTGGTGAAAAACTAGGTTCATTTTTAAAAGCGTTTTATTAAAAAGGGTTTTAAATTTATTTTAAATAACAACAAAATAACTTTAATTATGTTTCACTTTTATCAATATGTATTACAAGTAGTAATAAGCGCTTGACTTTGACAGAATATTGACTTTTTATGTTTCGGCATTTCAGGTTTTTTTATTTAAAAATTGGAATATACGTGGTTGTTTAATTATTATGCCTAAAAAAACTGATTCCACAGGAGCTCTTTGAAAGCCAGTGTCCCGAAAGAGGAGGCCTATACAAAAAAAGTTTTTAAAAAGTTGTACCATTCTTCTTACGGGTTTTTTCATATGCTACATTTTCCCAGACACCCTGTATATATTTTTCAGGGCAATCTCATCACGTTTTTTTACTTGACAGGACCAACAGGGCCTATACTGATCTACTGTGCTATTAAACACCAACAAAGTTGTAATCTATAGATAGTAAATAAGCGTATCGATTTTTACCACTTTGTACTTAAGAAACCATAGCAGGTTAAGGACCCCTTGATAGAATTTAAATTTTCTTACAATTTAATAATTTAAGTTACCATATGATACCGACTTAAAAAAAAACAAACGCTGTATATTTCAATGTTCAAAGTCAATGTAAAAAGTTACCAGCATAAGAGATCATGGACTAAATTTAATGGCAACATGTTTAATTAAATTTAAAAACAATAATAATAAAATCACGTTTTAGACTAACTGGAAAACTTTTCACTTAAGTAAGGACAATAATCCATGTATACTCACGGTTTGTCCGTTTAAAGTATTATTCCCATGTTATTGGTTTTTAAGTGAAAATTAAAGTGCTTTTCAGAAGTTTGTTCCTTAATTTTAATGAGGTTTGTAATCATAAGATTATTATTTCAGTGCATTTACGTACCGAAGGAGGTGTTAAGTGGTAAATTTGTAAATTGATTGAAGTGAAAGCACAGCAATTACCAATAATATACATATTTTATTATGAGCTACATGTTATTTTTAAATTTTTTACAAATAAAAAAAAGAAGAGTGAAAGCTTTTTTTTCAGAAGCATATTAGGATGAAAATAAAGGTGTTTACATATATACTTGCGAAAATTTTATAACTGTCACTTTAAGCCAATTAAACAATTTTATTTTAATAGTTATCCATGTTTATCTTCAATTTTTTCGCATTTTTTTCATTCTGTGTAGCTAAGCAAAGAAAATTATTGAAGAAATTTTTTTTTGTGAAAGCTAATTTTTTTTATTATGAAATTTTTCTCCTGAATATTTTTGTCCGCTCATTTTACTAGAAAATTTGTACTCGTTCACGAGAAAATTTTGGGAAATAATTTACACTACGAAGATTATAAGTAAAAATAATATTTTTAAAGTATTTCAAAAGCATTAAACAAGAAATCTACCACGGTTTTACAAAAAAATGACAATTAAAATTAAGACTGTTTTATATACTTTTTAAAACTTTCAATGCGATTTTTTAATTCCGTCATCTTCTAAAAAAAGTATATTAATTTAATACATTTCTTTTTTACCTTTTAGGCAATATAGCGTACTTTCTAAATGTTTTTTTATTAGTACACCTATTAAGAACTGGAAAAGGTCGTCTAATCTAATAAATTAATAAATAAATACAAAGTGTAAAGTCGCAGTCAAAGTTAAAGATATATATTAATTTAAACGTGACATGTTTTTCGCTTCTCATAAGCATCATCAGACCTACAAGACAGAAAGAAACCTAACTTAAGTTAGTTTCTTGTAGGTTTGTTGATGTCCGTAAGAGCAAAACACTTTTCATGTTTTAATTAATATATATCTTTTGACTGAGACTGCGACATTAAGCTTTGTTCACATTTTATTTTCTATTTAGAATTATGTACAAGATTTTAATTAATAAAATAATTATCGCACTTTCTTTTATTGGGTCTTTAATACTTTGAACTGCCTAAAAATGATAATTATTGTCGCATTAATAGTTTTTATTCAATTGCACTATAAACAAATTTAGCCCTTATCTTGCAAGTGCCGTAAATATTAGGCCAATGGTCCAATTTGAATTTTTAAAACGGCTTTTTAAAGTTAAGATTAAAAGCTATAAATTGTATATCTTACATTTTCATTTAAGTTTAGAGAAAGAACATTGTTAAAAATGCTTGCAGGAAATATACTTCTCGGTCGCAAATTTTTGTTCGACGAGCTAGGTTTACAAGCATTTTTAACAATGTCTTCAAACTTATATGAAAATGTGAGATATACAATTTGTAGCTTTAAATCCCAACTTTAAAACGCCGTTTTAAAAATTCATATCGGACCATTTGCCTAATATTCACGGCACTTGCAAGATAAGGGCCTAATTTGTTAAAAGTGCGATTGAATAAAAACTATTAATGCGACAATTTTAAATTTTTGGAAACTTAAAGTATATCTTATTGACTATTATTTCCCAAAAAATCAGCCCTTAATATTGAAAGTTGACGGATATACGAATTTTTGAAAAAAGGTCTGTTTTAAGCGTTTTTCCGGCTTTTCTCGGTGAAAAATGGACGGATCGGGATTTTTTAAAAACCATTTTGTAGGTTTTTAAATTCTCTACAAACGGTCCTTTATGAGTTAAGTGATATAGCTAGTACTTTTTGTTATATTAAAAAAAAAAAACGAAAAAGGCCCTTTTTTTAAATAATTATTGTTTAAAACAATTACCTGAAAAACAAATTGGTTGGATTTTTGATTTCAGTAATCTACAGGTTATTCCGGAAGTCATGGAGCAGTCAGATATCTGTTGACATTAATTACAAAAAAAATCTATAATCTATAATGATTAAGCTACTTATCTAAAATTAATAAATAAAAAATTGTTGTGACTGTTACATTTACCTGTTTTTCTAATCAGTTTTTACCGGGCAAATTAAACAAGGCAGTCGTGCCTCGTTAATAAATCATTAGACCGTTAAAATCTAACTAGCGTGTCTACATACAATCTTAACATTCGAAGAACATTTTTTTAATAAGCTAAAACTTTCATGAGCTTATAAATTTATTACATCTATGAACAATTACTTAGTTGCTGTCAAAGAACTACTTTAATAAGCTATTCATTATTGATACTACTAATTAAAACCTTTCAATTTATATATTTGTGGTACATATAAAATACAGTATTTATTACAATATCTTAGAAGGAAATAAGTTTTGGCGTAATTTCAATTTAAAGTCTGGCTCTTTTAATTCGTCAGAAAAAAAGGCATGTGATTACACGAGGTCTGCTGAGTTCCAATTCCAGTTGTTTTCTCTCTGTTCTTTTAATTTATTTAAATCAAAAATAGAAAATCCATCGCGTTTCTTTATTCCGATTTAGGAAAAATCGGTTTTATGTCAATTAAATCTGCAATATAATAAATGTAAACGATAGTTACACCGTCAAAATACATCGTAATTAACACAAAAAGAATTGCAGAAAACCGCTTAAAGCTCTAATATTTGTTTATTATTGTTTGAGAAAAACACCGGGTAAGTAATCATGAATACCGACTTTTTGAACCAATGCAATAAACGGTATTTATTTATATTTAAACCAAGAAAAAACCAGTCACAAATCTCCCAGTTAGGACGGTAGCAAAAAAACCCATAAAATACCATAAACCTTTCTTTGGCCGGGCTTTTCTGATAATGTTCAAGAACCATTTTTAATGTTCAATTAGTAAATTAAAAAAATACCTAAATATTGGTTATTTTTCTAAAACAAAGTAATTTTTCGCAGTTAATTGTTTTGTTAAAAGGTTATGAATACAAGAAGATATGTGTTTATTGATTTTTTAGTACTTGGGACAAATCAGTAACAATTATTTTTTCTGCAGCCATACCGAAAACAAAACTTTCGGTATAATTTATTAGAATGAAAGTTCCACTTTATACAAATTGTACCGAATCAACTATTTTCGGGACGATTTTTTTCACTTTTGGAACAATTTTTTTTACTTTCGGTACGATTTTGGGTATCTACATAGGCAGCCTTGGCAACAATATACACTTGCATTTTTAATATGACAGCGCTTGTCATAAAAGATTCGAGAGAGTTTTCGCCTCTCCATTTTACAAAATGGAAATCAATAGTGAGAGTAAAGCCGAAATGATTCCATATGAGATTAGTGAAGCTGCTAAAACGGCTACTTATGAATTATTGCCGCTAAAGTTAAGAGAGACGTATAAATTGGTTCACAATTTATTTAAAAAATGGAGCAATTTTTAAAAAAAGTGCATACTATGAATAAAGAAGTTATTCTTGCATATTTAATGGAAAAATCTAAAATCTTAAAGCCCTCGAGCCTCTGAAGCAATTACTCAATTAACAATTAACATTAAAAATAATATAGATATAAGCCGCTATCCCAAAGTTATTGCTTTCCTCCAAAGAAAATCCGTTGGCTACAAACTAAAAAAATCAAAAATATTGAATTAAAAAAATGTATATAAATTCTTATTAGAAGCTGGAGATAATATCTACCTAGTAACAAAGGTGCATGTAATTTCCCTTTTTCCTTTTATTAATTTTTATGCATATTTTAGATTGCATTGATCATGGGTTTAGCAGGTACTTCGTCGTGAAGAGTTTTGTAAAATGAGCTTGGATGATATAGAAGATAATATAAATATTTTAATAAATAAAATTCCCAATTCTAAAACGAATAGGGAAAGAACCTTTGTCGTCATTGGAGAAAATAATATTTCTTTATACATGAAATATTTGTCATTGCGTCCAGCAAACACACCACATCGTAGGTTATTTGTATATTACAAAAACGGATAGGTACTACACAACCTTATTGGTATTCACACTTTTGGTAATATCGCCTGCAAAATTGCTGAATTTCTTAAATTACCCAAAGAATACAGCGGGCACTGTTTGCGAAGAAGCTCAGCTACTTTATTAGCTGATGGTGCTGATGGTATAACCAATTTAAAGAGACACGGAGGCTGGAAATCAACCAGTGTAGCAGAGAAATACGTAAAAAATTCTTTGAGAAACAAAATTCACATAGCATCACAGATTGAAAAGGGCCGTAATGAAATATTTCAAAAAGTAGTACAATTACTGATACGTCTAATAATAATAATTTTAATACTGCCACTTCTATTTATATCCCTTATAATATTAATAAAAGTAATAATTGTTATAATTGTGTAGTTAATATTCTTAAGTAATGTATTTATGAGATCAATTGTTATGTTATATGTAATTTATAATAAAAATTTTAAAGTAATGTATCCACCCAGATTCTTTTTAACATTATAAACGCCCGCAGAAAAAATAATTGTACGTAACACGATCCTAAAGTGATTTTACAGGATTTGCAGGATTCCTTCTCATCCCGTAAAATATCACTTTTGGAACTTGTTACGTAAATGACTATTAACCTGGAGAAAAATTTTCAACTTCCGGCGGTATTGAAAAATTAGTTGTGTAAATATTGAAGCATGTTAGCTACCGAAAATGTTATGACTTGTTTTTTTCTTAGTTTAAATATGAATAAATACACTACATTTTTTGTTCAGGTATTTTTGTAAAACGAAAATAAACAGATTATACTTTTTTAATAAACAAATGAAAATTACACTTATCCACTAATAGAAAATTCAATGTGTTTCAATATCTTCATTATTCCTCTCATTATTGCTCTCACCCGAGATGTAATATTGGAACCTAACCGCAGTGCCCTGTGACGAACAGACATTGTAATATGTGTGGTTAGAGGCTCGTGACGTGGATATCGATTTTGCGCAAAGGTTTTATATTTGAACTCTGTTATAAAACTCGTATTAAAAATATTTGGCAAAAGTTCTTAATAAATTAAGGTGTAAGAGGTTATTTTTAACCAATAAAAAAATATTTGCAACGGGCTTCTTAACTATTTAATAAAAAATTACACGCTGACAAAAAAGATAACCATAAATGTTTAAACACCACAAAAATATGTTGTCGATTAAGGCAGAAGGTAAAATTAGCTATTACAAAAAATATTTTCATAAACGATGCCTTATGTAATATTAAGGTAATCATTAAAAAACACAATCTCTTTTACATTTGTCTTAGTATTTTCATTTAGTAATTATTTTGAAAATGACTGAGCGGGCAGTTGCGAAAACTAGGTAGGTTTCTTGTGAATGAGGGTGCCAAAGCAAGTGATATTTTGCAAAGACAAGCGCAGATCGAAGAATTTACCTTTTACAAAAAACACAGGTGTTTAATTTGTGTAAGAAGTTTAAGGGAGCCGCACAACGGTTGAAAATTTCACTATACGATGTACGTTTAACAATACAGACCACCATTGATCTAACAAACGACATTACTTTTAACAATAGCAGAATTAGTGTCTTTATAATATCAATAAAGTTGTAATTAACTTTAAACAAAACAATTACCCATTCCTATCTACATCACCAAGGAACTTGCGCAAGACTGCTGACTGTCTATGGAATAAATCAGAGACGTGTTGAAGTCTAGACCTAAGCTTCTCAGGCGATACCAAGACAGCATTCCTTACTTACTTGCTACAAAACCTGAATTCACCAGAAATTAAAAGATTAAGACTAGAGTGGCGTCAGTAACCCTCTACAACATCTAAACAGCGAGCGTTTTATCTTCGCCGATTTTTTGATAGAACCATTCATGATCTTTTTTATTTTTACTTACCTAAGAAGTTAAAACCTGCAATTCGTTTAAAAAGGATAAAAACATTTAATCGAGAGCGTCATTTAGCTACACGATACCTTCCAACCTCATACTGCCCAACTGACAACAAAGATCCGTGAAAAATGCATTGGAGTGTTTTTCCACATCCACCTTACGGTCCGGATTTATCACCATGCGAATTTCATCTCTTTAAGCCTCTGAAGAGACAGTGATGATGTTGATAGCCACTCATGCACAATCAATCAGTGGCATTATTAAATTCCCATAAAGATAGCATAAGTGCATTGACTTAAAGGAAAAATATGAGGAGAAATATTGTAAAAATTATATACTGGTGCTGGTAAATAAAACGTAACTAGCTAAATTCTGGTTTATATTTGAACAGACCTTATATATTTATGTCGTTTAGATATATTCTTCTAGGTGGTTGTTCAAAGTTAAATGACCGTCTAAGAAATCAAGTGGCTTATTTTATACATAACATCTGCTCTATACTAAAAAGGTTCAATAATGGTGAGTTACTTATTTTTAACAGATGGTACTAAAAATGTTTTTAATTTAAATTTATTTTCAAATATTTCATGGTTATTTACTTTCATTAACTACATGTGGAATTTCATAATTATCAATAACATTATCAGCTGTTCCTATTTTCTTTTAAATATGGTGCATGATTAGTAGAAATTGATTATTTTTATGATTTTCTAATAATTCATTTTATGCAAGTTAGGTGAATCGGAATCAGGGTTTTTAATTATTTTGTTTTTATGTAGGCCAATAAAATTAGTTGCAGAGTCATATGGCAAGAATGTTGGGATCAAGTAACATTTTTATGCACTATAAACTTTCGTGGCCAATACACCAGTTTGTAAGCCCATCATACCAAAAAAAAGTAACATTTGCAGGTTGTGTCGCAGGTTAAAAGTACCAATCTTAAACTTTACTATCATATTATGTTTTGCTTATCCAACTTCTGCATGGCATATTTATACTGCAGCCTATCGTGTCTATTGTGCTACCCTTTCTTGCTATAAAAGCTCTTTTTTGTTAATTAGGTCTAGATTTTCTGCAGAACAAAAAGTAGTTTAATCTTGTCGGCGTTTCTTTTGAGAATAACCTCAACTGGCACAAACACATTACATCCATAGCCTCAGCAGCTTCAAAAAAGCTTGGATTCCTCTTTCATACCAGAAAATATTTTTCTTCTTCCAATCTGTACACTCTGTATATATTCCAAATCAGACCCTCTTAAGAATATTGTTCTCAAGTCTGGGAATGGCGTCCCCTACAACACTTAGCATTCTGGACTCCATTGAAAGAAGAGCCGTTCGTCTTATTAATAATTCAACGCTCACAGAAAGACTTCCTCTTCTTACCCACCGTCGAGCTGTAGGGGATCTGTCGTTCTTCTATAGGTATTTTCACGGTTCTGCTCAGAGGAGTTGGCCAGTATAATTCTTTCTCTGGCAGCTCCCAACAGAGCAACACGTAGTGCAACTTTTATTCATCCTTTTACAGTTCAGTTAGGGAGGCCCCTAACTTCTCGCTTTCTTCGTTCCTTCATCCCGAGAGTGTCAAGTATATGGAAGCTGCTGCCCGCAGAAGTTTTTCCTTCTCCTCACAGTCTCCAAATTTTAAGTCACGTGTGAAGAAACTCCCTCTCACAACACTTAAGACATCCACGGTAGGTTAGTATTTAGGCATCAGCCCTCGTGGACTGTCCAAAGATTTAAAAAAATATATATCCAGTATGTTTTTTTGTATAACAGAGTATTGCATTTGTATATTATGTGTGAGGCTGTTTCCGTCTCTTCCATGCAAAGCCTGCATAATGTCGCACCGTTGAGCATGTCCATTTTCTGCTAATTTTTCCTTAGATGGCAGTGATTTTTTAGTTACCTGTCGTTTCTAAGTGAGCTCCAGAAGAAGTTATTCAGCTGTTAATAATTTAGAAGGGCCGCCTAGGATTGCCTTTGCTTGGTTTTGACCAAATGCCATCGATGTAGATGTTGTTGTTGGTAGCATCTGTCTATTGTTGTTTTTGTCGCCTAATTTGATAGTTTAGGAATCGGCCGTTAAAATTTTTCGTCCTGCTGGTAGGTTTATTTAGGTAGGACAGGCAGTCCGTTGTAGTCTTAGATTTAAAGCGATGATAGTTTAAGGCTTTTAGGTCAGCTTAGCTGTCATTTTTGTGACACAGAGATGGTGATCCCGGTTTTTAGAATCCATGGTGTGATGTAGACCGCTGTCTTATAATCTCGTCCAATTTCCAAGAGTTGTTCGTCGTGTTCGTCGATGATCTCCGTTGCTCTTATATGACCATATTTCCCAGGATGCTTTTTCCACGTCTTAGTTTCATTCTGCAGGCATTATTGATGGCCTCCGGTATGATATATATGAGTAGATCCAAGATAGTTTCCATAGTCATAGAAGGTATGCTTCTTAGAGTGTCGGTTATGCACAGACATGCCAGTCTCTGCCGACGGTTTAGTCTCGCAACTGGCGTTGTTTGTTGCGCTATTGTCCACCATACCACAGCGTCGTACTTTTTAGAGCATTTTTTATTATCTCTAAGCATGTTTGACATCATCTTAGGCCAATTTCTTGTGTTCACTTAATGTTTTTTTATTAAATACCTATTAAACTACTTATCACTTATCACCATTAAGTTTTTACATTATGATAAACTTAACATGTTACGAGCTCCTTAACTATTAGAAAAGAGCAAATTTGTGTTTGTAGTGCTTGTAAAGATAAATTAAAGTCCTTTCTCCTACATATTTATTTTCTTTACATGGTTCATGTCATGTATCTTCCATTTGCACCAGATACGGTTAACATAAAAATTCTATTAGCAAAAAAAACACGAACATGTACAATAACAATAAGACATTAGGTCCAGATAAACGAATGGAAATGTGCTTTCTCTTGTTTTAATTTATTTTTCCTGGTAGGAAAATACTTATTTCATTGTATTTTAATGTTTTGATAGTAAATAGGACGTTTTACAGTTATAGGTAAAATAATACGATGGTACGTATTATTTTATTTATACATTTATTTATCGCTTAAACAGGAATAGGAACGCTTTCTATACTGATACGGCAAATCTAAAAAGTTTTTGTATTTATTATGCATAATAAAAATTTATGATGTCTGCAAAAGTAGAAAATTACCTAAATATTTAAATTTTAATTATATTTTGGCAAAGAAGTACGAGTACTTTTACTTATTTGTTAGTTTTTAACCGACTTTAAAAAAAGGAGGTTATCAGTGCGACACGTATGTATGCAATATTATTGGAACTGCAATTTATTCACATAAGACAATCTATTAGAGCTTTTAAGCAATTATACAAAATTTTATTGGTAAAAGTATGTACAGGTTGGCCCATTTATCTTGGAATATTACCTTATCCCATAAAATATACATGTTACAGAAAAAAGTTCCATATAAAATTTTCTTAGTTTAATTTATATTTTAACAATATTTTACTTTTGTATATACAGGGTACTCCATTTTGGGACACGCATCAACTTTCTTAATTTAAATAGGACACTCTATAATTATTGCATATTTTGATTTTACGTAAAATTTTAGACATATTTCATATATAATGTCCTATACTTAAATCTTACCGTTTTTGACATATTTTAAATTTTATATAAAAAATGATGTTTGCGGGTCCAAAAATAATTATCAATTTTTCGTATAAGGAAGCCTTTATTATTTAATTTTATTTGTATTTATTATTAAAAAGAACCTACTTAAAGAGATTTTTATAATATTTTGATGACTGTTTATACAGGGCATTTAAAAAATAAGATTAAAAATGAAATTGAGAAAACTGCCAAAAATTTTTTTTTTAAATCGAAACCCCTACTTTTATACTTTTATCTTATTCTTATGTAGCATTAAAAATAAGGGTAAGTTTGTGTAAAGTTCCTTATTCCCAAATTTTGTAGTTTTCGAAATATTGGCAATATAATATTTTTCTTTGCAAAAATGCTATGGTCTGCTATATGGCTTTTAAGTTTTATTAATAGTTGGCCATGACAGCGTTTAAAAACAATAAAGTACTACAGAATGTGTGAAATATGAAAGAATAAAATGAAATAAATTAAAGACTGGAATTAGTAAATTAATTTTTGCATTTAACTTTTTGCTTCATCTCCTATGTATTCTTTAAGATAAGGTAATGTCGCCAGATAAGCGGTCCGTTGTTTAAATAAGCTGATTTTTTAAAAATAGTGACATTCTGTAGTACTTGATTGTTTTTGAAACGCTGCCATGACCAACTATTAATAAAACTTAAGAAACATATACCACAGCATTTTAGCAATAGAAAAATACTATATTGCCAATATTTCGAAAACTACACAATTTTAGAATAAGCAACTTTACACAAACTCAACCTTATTTTTAATGGTTAATAAGATAAAAGCATAAAATTTAGGGATTTCCTTTCAAAAAATTGATTTTTTGCTATTACCTCAATTTTATTTTTAATCTTATTTTTTGAATGCCCTGTCTATACTGTCATCAAAATATTATAAAAATCTCTTAAAGTAGTTTCTTTTTAATAGGAAAGTTCATTGAAATTAAATAATAAAGGCTTATAGGAAAAATGATAATTATTTTAGGATCCGCAAATGTCATTTTTCATATAAAATTTAAAATATGTCAAAAACGGTAAGTCTTAAGTATAGGATATTATATATAAAATGTGTCTAGAATTTTACGTAAAATCAAAATATGCAATAATATATAAGGTGTTTTATTTAAATTAAGAAAGTTAATGCGTGTCCACGGAAAATAAAGTACCATGTATATACAGAAGTTATATATTATTAAATATATTTATTAAACCAAAAACTTTTATATGAAACTTTTTTTTATATCTTGTAATGTAATGTCCCAAGATAAACGGGCCACCCTGTACGTAAGTATGTATGTATGTATGGTCGAATGTTTGTATGTATGTTTGTCCACGCATATCTTCGAAATTATTAACCAGATTGTCACCATTCTTGTTTTATTGGCTTTCACTTACTCTAACTTGGGAAACAGTAAATATTTTATTAAAATCGCTTTGTACCTTTTAAGATATGTACTCATACACGTAAGCGTAGTGGTCTGGCTTATTTATATCAGCTACGGGAGTGGTGTCAAAGAGAAAACATCCTTAAAATCTTTAAATATCTAGTTTTTACTTAAAGCTAAAAACTATCAAAAAGGGTAATTAAAAAAATTATCGACTCCAAAAAAAACCTTAAATTATGAAATAATATTTTTTATATATACGAGTTGGTACGAAACAAATTGAGGGCCTATAATTTTTTTAAGGTCGGTGCCATGACTTAAGGTAGTTCACTGCTAAAACGAATTTTCTTAAAAATTAAATAAAATTGAAATATAGGATTAATAAAAGTGTCTTTCATCTTATTAAAAAAACGAATTTTTTTATCGTCGTGAAACGAGATATTAACAATCAAATTGTGCATAATTTACATTGTCGATATCTGTCAAGTAATGTATGAAAGCCATGCATTTATTTCGGAATACCTCGAGAACGCTACTTACCATATTTGCAATATACATAAAGCATTAAAAAATTTAAAAAAATTAATTTTTTGACGGTTTCCTTAAAAATATATTGACATGTGAAAGTTTAGTAGGTCTGTTTGTTATTAAGAAAAAGCGTATAATATTTTATTCCTTTTTACGTACGCTCTTATGGAAAGTGTATTTTAGGACTAGGTGGGTCCAGAAAGTGTAAAATAGTGTAAAATATAACTAAATAACGAAGAGAGCTCATGGGTTGTGTGCACAATCACCTTCAAAAAGAATATTTTCAAGCATTGAGAACCTTTAACTTTTGATAGGGCGTATTCAATCTTTTTTGGAACAGCGCCAAATTAAGGGTTCATTTTAATACTGCATCGCGAATTAAACTAAAATAGGAAAAAACATGATAGGAACTGGTACTAGTACCCGGCTCAATTTTGGTTTGAGAGAGATGGGCGAGTTTGGCCCGGATGGCATGAAAGAGACGAAGATAAAAGATGTTCATCCCAATCTCGGTTTAAATTGTGAACGGGCTGGGCTTTACTCACTATAGGGCGATAATTTTGTCGACACTGTTGCGAGTGAACTACCTTAAGAAAGATACCAAATATAAAAAAAAGAAAATCAAAGCTTGTGTAAAATGTCTCCTTAATCTATTTTGTATTGTATAATTTGTCTTTAATTTGATTGAATTTTATATTCGATGGCATTGCTGACATCGACTTAAAAAAATGTTGATGCCTTATTTGTTTTTTTACCTACTTCTGAGTTCGTTTTTGTTGGTTAACTTATTCAATAAAACTGTTATTAGGAGGCAACGATGTTAAATAAAATTTAAATTGATACTTGATGTAACTGTAGAGTACAACGTCACATATTGTGGCATCAAGTAAGTAATTTTGTTATCATTGCCGGTATTCATATTTATGACATTGCTTACGCTTTTATTATTGAATTTATTGTTAACAGAAATACCTATTTTAAGAGTACGCTAGATATATTTTTAGATACTGTGGTAATGTTATTACTTATTACCATTGTGAGACCTTATTAGGACCAATGAAACTTAAACACGGACGTTAATACGTTCTTACATAATCAAAAATTTCAAATAAGTTACTAGTTAGGTATGTATTTTATGTATGCAGATAGAAAAAAAATATATTTCTCTTGTATTTCGCTGATTGTAATCATCATAATAAGATGAAAAAATTGAACGTTAGCAACGACGGTAAAACCCATGTTATTTTCATTGAAATTAGTAGCGTAGTTACGATACTTTTAATCATAGATGGTTTGGGAAATCCATTTTTAATGATTCTTTTAAAATTAATCAAATCTTCATTTAGCAGACAAATTGATAAACTTATATATTAAATATAAGGCATTTTTGGCCTTTTTCAATTATCTTATCATAACTCTTATAGTAGATGTCGCATCTTTAGAAATCGCCTACAAATCAAACAGTGCTCAAATTTTGGCTCGATTTTTTTAATATAGGGTAAATGTTACTGAGGATTATTAAAGATCAGCAAGAGTTGTAACTGTAAAATTAAATTTAGTTTCTTCTGATTAGCCAATTTAAAGTGATATATGATTATTTTTTAATGTGTAACAACAGTGATAAAAAAAAGAAATATTAAAGTAGTATTACTCAAAAACAAAAACCTAAATTGTATTAAAGATGAACATAGATTATTAGGTCCAATATTTAAGAAAAACCTTAAAAATAACGAAATTGACTTCATTAATATTGTATAAATATATAGAAGATGGCAAATATATCTCAAAAGAAACCTTTTTATAAAAGTGTATGTGGAAAACTTTACAAATAATTAGTTGATTTTTGAATAAAACGTTACGCGGTTTTATGCGTAATAAAAATTCATTGTTAAATCAAATTCTGTGATTTTTTTATATATAAACTTCTTATAGGTGTTATTTTTAATTACAAGGAGCATAAACTTTAATAAAGAATGATTTTTTTTTAAAATAAACATTTAGATTATGTGCGGTGCCCATGCTCTTTTCAGCAAACACTGTATAACGAAACACCAAAAAAGTTATGATAGGTATATTTTTTAATTGTTTTACTGAAATAAATATTATAGCAGGCGTATTTTCTGAACTACTTTTCCTTTTAAGATTCTCGCCAACCTTTTTCAAAAAGTCCTCGGTTCCTGGGCTCCAAACCTACATTTTTTAACCCAAGACTCTTGCTTTTGTTTGACCTCCGACCAGTTAAGTCACGCGATAAAGAGCTACATAGCTTTTTCTCTCTTAACCCTCGGCGATCAAGGATAGACTCACGACTAATTAATGAATTCCCTCTTCTGGGGCTAAGCGCTGTAAACGAAGATTCCTATAACCTGATGTTTTTCCCTTGTCGTGTTGTGCAACGCCGGAAGATAAGTGCGCGCGCAGCGAAAAGGGTCAGAACTGAAAGAAAACGGTTATGCGTATTACCAGTAGCAGTCCTTGGTTTGACCGCCATTAATTTGTACCTTGCATTAATTTAAAATTAATTTTATATTTTTTTAAATTTCTGGGAGATTCGTGTCAGTCATCCCGATTTTCCACCAACGAAGCGCTAGAAAGCTCCATGGGCGTAGCGAGGTACGGGCAGGGAGGGGCAGCTGCCCCCTTTAGAAGAGTGGTTGTTCGCTGGTAAACCGTAATTCTGACGAGCATCATAACTTGCGACGCTTCTTATAAGACCTAAGAAACTAACAGACTTGAAGGCTGGCTTGTGAAATCCAGCTATACGTAATGTGATGTCTAATAAAAAAAAATTTACATCATTTCTTATTCCAAAAAATGTCACTTATAATGACAAGAGTCCCTAACTAAAATAGACATAAGAGCGGAGCGGGTGGACGGGATGCGGGGTGAGAGGGGAGGCAACAGATCAGCCAATGATGTGCGCCTTCATCGGTCGCCGCTCGCATTCATTCAAGCTATTTCTGATTTTTTTATATATATTTTTTTATTACTACCTTCACTGCTCATATGAAACTCATATGGTAAAAACAACCATCAAAATAAACAATATAATCTAGGATTTTCTTGGTCTGCCCCCCCTTATATACAATCCTGGCTACGCCCTTGGAAAGCTCTGTGTGAATTTTAATTGTGGGGACCAGTGCCAAAAACAAAGAAAAAAAGAAAGCAATTTTAGACTACTGAATTGAATTAAATTATCCTTACTGAAATCGATGTATTTTATTATTGCTGTCAAGGTTGTTGTTTAGTTATTTTTATAATTATTATATACATAATTACATATTAAATTCTAATGAGAAATTAAATAAATAAAAATACGGAGATAACTTTTACACACACTTTTAATAGTTTAAACTGAAACAATTTTGTATTTTTTACATGAAATTTTAAATTAAATATCTTGTAATAATAACTTCCAATAAATTTGTTACATGTAAACATTCCCAACATAATAAATTATAAGCGTGTCATGATTTTATCTCTAATTAGTTTATAAATTACTTGTGATTTTAATAACCGAAATAAAGACGCTACCTTTCGCTTTAGCCATATAGGTAACGAAAACTATAACCGGCGTTTTGCCGTTTATTTTTATTGGATTTTAAATGTTATCAATTAAACAACAAATCGAACCAAAACGCAATTGGTAAAATATCTGAAATCGGTTGAAAATACCAAAACATTATTCACAACTTTTAATATTCTGATGTTTTCGTTAAGTACATTGTAATAACTGAACTTCTTTTTTGTAGGAAGATTTAATTTTAAAAAGAGCCTTTTGGTTTTTCAATATTGTTCACGATATGTCCAATTATGTATCAAACTGAATTTCAGTTTTTTACTGTTTTGGCTTTGTAATCTTGATTTTAAAATGTTCTTTCTTTCTTTCCTGTGTAATTTGTCAGCTCCGACCCTTCCCCCTGTATCAAAGCTTAACAGGAGACAGAGCGACCCTTCTGCATTGCTTACACTCTGAATCTGAGTTTGAGTCTGAGCTTCTCATATTCTAAAGGGACTCTCATGTTCTCTAGACCATATGTAACTCTCCGACTAATTCAAAAAATGTTAGGCTATTGCGAGGCACACCTAGGTGCTTCGAAATGTGGTGCCATGACAAGTATAATCTGTTTTTGTTAGACCATTTTTTGTCCTCACGAGTTTGTACTCTTGACCACCGCACAGTCAACGCTACCAAATTTTTCATAAAAAATGGGCTTTATAAATGCATTTTATAAATGGCGGGGTAAATTTATCCTTGGACCCCAGAAGATATAAATGCTTTTTTTCAGGCTTCCAGCTGTCGTATCGCGATCGTAAAGCTCTGTAGCTTTCAACGAACATTTTAACTATTACCATAGTCAATGTCCAAAAAGGAAATTATTCCTCAACATGATTACATAGTATGTCTATAACCCTAGGTGGATACTAAAAAACCTTTAAAATTATTTTTTGTATTTGCTTACAACAATAAAGGGCTTCATTCTAGATAGACCATTAACATGGTAAAAATTAATGTTAAAAAAACTTTTAATCAACTTTATTTTTATTTATAGTCTAACAAAATAAATATATTTTTTCGAATTATTTTTATTATTTAAAAAAATATATAATTACATGAGATTTTAGATTTTTAGGTACATTCTAAGAGTGATGCCTAATAGAGTTACTATTATTTTTTCCCGACAAGTTATAAATTTATCATTAATTTGCAAACGTAGTAATTAATGATCCTTTCATTTTAACCATATAGGTAACGAAAATTATAACATTTAGATATTATCTTGTATTTTACGTTAGATAGTAGGTATGATATAAAGTTTATTCACACACAACAAACAACGCATATGTCTCGGGAAAGGAAAAATGTAGGCCATGCCAATGTCTAGGTCTAGGTCAAAATGTTACCTCTGAGATGAGTGATATAGACAAAATTTTAATGTAAAATTGTTATTAAATGTGGACAAAATGTTCTTTTTTTGGTTTACTTCCAAGACAGCTTTGTTGTTTGGTTTATATCGTTTCCCGATAATTCATACTTAATTTTGACAAAGAGCTCTTAATACCGGGTAACAAAGCGGACATGTAACAGCCCATAACTTTTTTATTTATAAGAATTTATTTTAAAAACATAAGTGATGCACCTGTCATAAGGACACGCTTTTAATGACTGGATAAAAACATTTTTTCATTTTCCGGTTCTCGGTTTAACCGGAAGTAACCCCAAATTTTAAATTTAAAGTAACACCGTATTATTTTAGCCTACCTTTCGCTTTAAAATTTTTTTAACCATGTGCCACACTTGTCATTTTATTTCAAAATGTCTGCCAAAATCATTTTTTTTCCAAAATTTTGTAGGCCCTGATGTGACAATTACAAATTACCAGCATGTAAAAGGCGTTAAGATGTGAAGAATAAGGTGTAAAAATGTTTGTGATTTTGTTAATTTTTATCTAATTAATAAGAGTTAGGAATAGAGGTTAATTTTTAAAATTTTAGATATATATTTTTTTAACTCTTAATATCCCAAAATCCAAAATAGGAAACTCCAATTTTTATTTAATGTACCTTTAGATGAAAAATTTACTATTTTATATAATTTAGCATAACTAGTATGAAGAACTTACTTTTTATTAAAAACGCACAATTATACATAATAATATCTACATTTCTTTATGGTAATTTTTGACATTTGACATTTTAAAATAAAATTCAATGTGTATATGTTTTAATGTCCGCCTGGTATATTATTTGACAAATAATAATATTATGTCAAAGCAGTTAAATACGAAATATTACCCTAGAGCGTTATTAAAAAAAATAACGCCTTAGGGCCTACAAATTTACCAATAAATAAACAATAAATTATCATTATTTAAGCATTTATTACGAAAATACGAACATACTTACACAATATACTTATCATAATAAAAATTATTTTTTAAAGTAAAACGTACAATTTTCAAACTGTCCGGAAAATTCTACATTTCCATACCCCACCGCAGTTGCTGTTTTACTTGAAGTAATACTTTTCCCAACTACAAGGAAAGCATTAGCCAATTTGGAGCTTTTACTATCATCCACGTACCCTCGTGCTATCGAAAAACTCTTCCAGCCTCTTAACCTCATTAAGCTCTCGGAACTACCTCCCGCATCAAAATGAAGTGTTGCCGCTGTACGTCTTAAACATTAACCTGTGTACGCCTTAGCATCAGGTTAACCCAAATATGTAGCAATCTTAAAGGGTATATTTTTACCTATAGGCTGCACAGGACATCGTTCATCACGATAGCATAAAAAAAACCTATCAATAAGTGCACTTTTAGGTAGCAAAGACACATAGTCCCGAATTAACTTTGTTGCGCACATTTCACTGTCATCAATAACCAAAAGCTCCTTGCTTTTCCCATTTTTACTTTGTGAAATGTCAATAAATATATGTGACCCATATCACGCACATCGGAAAACTTCATTTTCACAAGTCGTCTCTTCTACAAGCTCCGAATACACCTATCACTAATGCAACTTTATTGCCCAAAAATTTTTCAGTCGGCGCTTCTTTCAAAAAGTTACATCTTGTTCGCGAGTCAGAACCTTCGACTTTTTAGGCTGATAATTTCTCCCAAGTTGCTTTAGGAACTGTTGAGAGAAATCAATTTTCATTGTTTTACCTTCTTATAAACTATTAATTATTTACGTAACATTGAAAACTTTGTCCAAAGGGTATTTGGAGAATATGACTCTGACAAATCCTGAAAATAAACCATCAAAACGGTTTCGTCCACACGGTCCACGCAGTGTTCCTTCAGTCAGGCCTCAAAATGGAAATATTCTTTTCGTAAATGCGCCTAGTTTTTTCTGGCACAAGCGCATGCTCAGCTTTAGCAGCTTTCACTAAAATATCTTGGGGGAGATGGGTATTTTCCACTACTTCGGACATTTTTATGCCTCAATCGCAAAATTATTTGATTTGGTTTAAGCTAATACATTCAAAATTCATTCAAATTTTTCTCATATAAAGAATATTTAGTCGGGCATTAAACGTTGAAGGCACCACGGGTATTAAGGATAATAACGCTTTCGGTCAACGTATATCCCTCGGGCCAAAGGCTTGATACCTTACTAACTATAAAAGATAATTTTTTAGGCGTATCCGGGAGCTTAAAAATATATACAGGGTGCTATTTAAAATTTTGGGTTAAACTACCCAAGTTTTAAAAATTAGTTCCAATAAATAAAAAAGATATAAGCTGCTACATGTTCGCTGTGTCACCCGATATATAATATCTTAATTTTTTTAATTAAAATTGAAATAATTCTTAACGTTTATTTAAGTTTTAGTAAATTCCTGAAATTAATTTAATTACAGGGTGGTAGACCTGTCACCGAAACGTTGATAGGAGTTTTTTTATTGGATTTTATTTTGTTGCATCTGAAAGTTTTTAAAAGTCATTAGTTTCTTGTATATAATACATATTTACAATTCAGATGATTCATTCCGACCCTATCAAAAATTAACGACAGGGGCTTTTATTGAATTTTTATCAAAAATCAGCACGCGTGCTGCAGGCTACAAAGTTTTTTTTGAAAAACGACCGCTGAAAGCGCAGATCAACTGTGTTTTTTAAAAAAAGAGGAACTTACTATACCATTTGGTAGTGCCGTAGAAGTATTTTCAACATATTAGGCTAAATTCCTAAGCCCTTTTTTCCTCCACGTGGATAGGCGACCTTGGAGTAGTCAAGAATACATATTCGGTGAGACCTTCTGGGGACCTGATTGAAATTGATTTTACCTTATTGTTTTTTACTTTAAAAAACCTAAGTCCGGCTTCAATACTCTTTATATTGTTTAAAATTTCACACACATGCAAAAGAACCTAGTTATGGTATCGATTATTTTCTGGAAAAGACGTAAATAAGGGAAAAAGCCAACAAAACTAGAGACTAGCAGGGTACCGGCGGCATAAATCGTAAATATGGAATATTAAAGTAACCCATGAAATGTAGAAACGTATTTTAATTAACACAAATCAATTAAAAATTCTGTACAATATTGTAAAATTTACTTGTGGAGGATTTTGATGTATTATTCAAATATTGTTTACTAATACCAAACTTTAGTTTGGTATTAGTAACTCATAACAACAAATAAATGATATATTTAACTTTTTTATTGCATCCTGTTTTTGTTTTTATTTTTAAATTTACTCTAATTCATTTTAAATGCGGTTTACTTAATTTGTAGTTACAGTCTGTAAAATATTATAGCAAAATAAACGGTCATGATGATCTACTTCTCGTAAGTTAAACCTGTAAATTTCGCGTAACCTTCCAGTTATAGCGGTAATTTTAGGTATACAGGAAATTTATTAAATAAAATAAGTTCTTATTAAAAAACAGACTGTTATAGAACTGTGTAATTTATTTTCATTTTCAATCCCTTAGCCAAAATTAGAAAAAAAGTTTGCAAAATCAACCAAAAGTAGTTCTTTAATAGATATTACTTTTAAGAGTTTAAAATATAATTTTTAAATTGACATTTTTTGGCGATTTTAAAAATATATACTTTTGCATTTAAATTTTTTTAAGATTTTCCGGAATATACTCTTAAATATGTTCAAATAAAATCTAAATTATTTTACTACATAGGTACCAAAACTAATATATTTATCTTGTAATTTGCTGTCTAGCCTTCGGCCTGTAAATTAGTTTCCTTTAGATAAAAAGACAGTAAAGCAGCGGCAGGCAGCGGTATAAACGCTATTTTTCGTAATTTGAAAAATACGAGAGAACTAAAACGTCATATACAGTGTGTCTACTTAAGTTGGAACCATACGGAAAACTTTTTTATTATTAAGTTTACGAAAAAAACGTTATTCTTGATAAAAAGTTTTGCATTGTCCTAAACTTAAAATGCAACCATTAGATATCAATTTTTTTAGGACGTATACGATGTTTACAAACTCACTTTAACACACACTGTCAAATACTCGTATTTCATGTCAGTGCAACCTAGATTACGTTAAATTTTATCAAGCCAGAACAATTAATACGGAATTATTAGTAAATAATAACCAATCCTAAGTTTTCATGCTAAATAGCTGTAATTGCTTATTTGAATATAACTTTTAATTCAAAATATCTTTACTTTATAACATTCTCCTGTATTATAAAAAACAAAGGTACTTTAATCTTGGTAAAATTTATATTTTTTGACAAACCTCGTATACGGCTTAAAAAAATTGATATCTAATTATTGCATTTTAAGTTTTGGACCATGCAGAACTTTATATAAAGAGTATTTTTTTTTCGTAAACTTGATAATAAAAAAGTTTTCCTAAATAGACACACTGTTTAAGGTGTCAACAGAAGTATTACACATAGCTTTATACAATATCATTTTAAAATTTGGGATGCAAAAATGGGGTGTAAGAGACAACTTGCTGCATAAACGGACTTTAAATACCACATAATTTATTAACTTTAAATGGCACCCTGTATATTTTTTATTTTTATTTTTAGTTTTAGACATACAAATAAGAAATATTAGGAAGTGCATTTTTTGGTTTTCCTAAAAAAATGCGCTTCTTTTTTAGTAGAAATTTATTGTGTTGAGCTTTTTATATAGGTAAAAAACACACTTTGTGGGTTATGTTTAATAGGAACCACTTGCTGTTGACTTTTTAAATAAGCAGTAAATGTCAGACATTTTGTCTGACATTTACTGCTTATTTAAAAAGTCGAAACGAATTAAAAAAAAAACATTAAATAAATCCTTTTAGTTAGTCACTAACTCTGTGTGACTTTCTATAAAACTATACAGGGTCATATTTAAACTTACTAACTTGAGTTTCTTCTGCCTAAAACAAAAGTAATATTTTTATTCAGTTAGATGACAAGTTGTCAAATTACACCCTACATATGTATCCTAAATTTCAAAATTATATACTTTATAAGACGAACAAAAGCTGTATTATAGTTCCATTGACACTAAGTATAAAACTTGCAGGCGGTTAGAAATAGGTAAAACTTAAGATAAGTTTACTTTTATTAGTTTTTTAAAATTTTAATTTTCAATATAAATTGGTTTTTAAAAATTTCGAAAAAGCATCAATTTTGAATATTATCTCAACCTACTATAGATGTTATTTTTTTAAAAATAAAAAGTCAATTTGGGGAAAATTTACTGCCTCAAAAGCTTTTTCCCTTTTAAAAATTAAAAATAAACCTTTTACTACCAAAAAAACCCCAAAATAACTTTAAAACGGAAATAAAAAAAAACCCTTTTTTTTTTATTAATTAAAATTTTTAAAAAAAAAATTTTTTGTTTTTTTTTTTTTTTTTTTTTTAAAAGGGCCCCCCAAAATTTTTAATAAAAAAAAAGGGGAAAATTGGGGGGTTTTTTTTTTTTTGTTTTTTTTATTTTTTTAATTAAAAAATTTTTTTTTTTGGGGGGGTTTTTTTTTTTAAAATAAAAATTTTTTTAAAAAATTTTTGAGGCAAAAAAAATTTTTCCCCAAAAAATTTTTTAAAAATTTTTTTAAAAATTTTTTTTTTTTTTTTTTTTTAAAAAATAAAAATTTAAAAAGAACCCCCCAAAAAAAATTTTTTTTAAAAAAAAAAAAATTTTTTTAATTTTTTTCAAAAAAAATTAAATTTTTAAAAAAAAAAAGGGGGGGAAAAAAATTTTCCCCCCCCCCCCTTTTTTAAAAAAAATTAAATTTTAATTTTTCTTAAAGAAAAACCCAGAAAATTTAAAAATTTATTGTAATTTTTAGTAATTGGAATAATCCCCAAAAATTTGGGGGTTTTTTCGGAAAAATTTAAAATTGGGCCCCGCCGGTTGAATTAAGAGTTAAAAGGGGGTTTTTCGAGTTAGCAGTTAAAAATTCGGGGGCACTACCGGGTTATTTAAAATGCCGCAAAATGCAAAAACTGCATTTTTCGGTTCTTGGACAGCGTTGACGAAAGTGGGGGGTAAAATGAGGTAAGCATCTTAAAACCTGACATCCATGGTACCTAGTATTTTGGGTCCATATAACCTTCGTGAGCTGGCTTTTAAGATAGGGATATTTAATTATATTTTTTATAATTGTTCTAATATTTTTTTTTATAAAAATATGCCTTTAAATTTTTAACTATCACTGCATTAATACACCAAAAAGAATACAAACCAAAGAAATGTTCCACTAAGTTAAAGGAATGATTTAGTTTATAAATTCAATAAACAATGCAACCTTATTGTTTGCGTACAATAGCCATAAAGCCACAAATTTCTCTCAAATTATCATTTAATTTGGCTAAAAAAAAACCCCCAAAACAAAGAATAATAGGCTTTTAATCCAAGACGAATCGCTGTAAACACTTTGGAACCAACAAGGCACGTTGTTTTATTACAAAATTTTCCTCGATTAAACTAGATCAAGTTGATGCTGTGAATTTTGTTTTTTTTTTAGACAGCTTTTTTTTTTCCTTTTTTTTATATGTAAAAACCCCTGTTAAAAAGGAATAGGTGATAATTTTGTTAACAAAACTTTTTTTTCATAAATGTTAAATAATGGTTTTTTTTTTTTTTTTTTTTTTTTTTTTTAAAAATTAAAAAATTTTAAAAAATAAAATTTTTTAAAAAAAATTTTAAATTTTTTTATATATATATATATATATATATATATATATATATATATATATATATATATATATATATATAATTCCAGAATATAGGGCATAAACATTTTTTTTTTTTATATTCTAGTGACTTCAAGTTTTTAATTTTTTTTTTATAAGAAAATTATTTTCATTAAAGACATTTGGGCGCTTTTAAAACAACAGCCCCAAAAATATCGGGGTTTTTTGGGGGGTTTATGTAAAATTATTGTTTTTGTGTTATATGTACCCCTTCTGATAAAATAATTTTTTTGAGCAAAAAAATATTTTTTTTTTTTTTAAACCAAAACTGTTTAAACAAAAAAAGATGCTTATAAATTTAAACAATTGCTAAGGTCTTCCAAATAAAATATTTGGGTTTTAAAACAGCTTTTTAAAGCTTAAGACCTCTGGTGTCTGTACTACATTTGTTAAATATAAACTTATTTTTAAAAGCAATATTTTTTAAAATGAAACTTTAGTTTTTTTTTTAATTTTATTTAAAAAAAAATTTTACTATGAAAATAACATTAAAAAATTTTTTTCAATTATTGATACCAAAAAAAAAAAAACCCAAGTTTTTATTATTAACAAATTTTTGTCAATTTTGCTTCTGTCTTATGCGCCCGTTGAGATCTACCATTTTAAGCAGCCATTAAAAAATTTTTTTTCCCCAAACCTTAAGAAAAGTTGACATTTTTGAGCTATTTTCAGATGCAAAAATATCAATTCTCTTTTTCCCTAAAAAAAAAAGGGTTAAAAGTTTACCCCTTTTAATTTTGGGTTAAAAAAAATTTTTCCCTAACTAAATGTATTAATTTTGATTTGGTTGGGGGAAAAAAAATATATATATATATATATATATATATATATATATATATATATATATATATATATATATATATATATA